>CM064486.1:66967781-67207781 GCA_032716605.1 Paralithodes platypus
TCTTGAAGGCCTTTCCTCTCATCAAGTGCCCACTGCTACCAAGAAAGCTCATTAGTGCGCTGAAATCCCCCAAGTCTTAAAATAATCGGATGCAGATCACTGTCCTCGCCAGCACCTTTCCAAAATTTGAGGTGCCTTGAAACACAACGGCTGGTCAAAAAGTGAGCACTGGTGTTGCTCCTATAGCGCTTGGCATGCCCCGCCGTCAACGAACCGTGTAAAGTTGAGTTTGACACACGTAAGGTCACTCGGGTTCATATCAATCATGGGAACGAACATGGGTGGAGTTGTACTGGGTGGTCTCCGTTGTTTACCATTGGCATGTATACCCGACCATGCTGGGTGGTAACCGGACTGACAGGGAATGTGTCCCACACGGAGATCTACCTTGGGGACTTTCCGTGTGTTTTGGGTCATATGGTTAGAAGCTTCATACTTGATTTTAGCAAGTTCATCACCAAGTGATATGAATTTATTAATGATGATGTGGCACCTACCGAAGCGATCTCATCGGCCTGCTCACAGTTTTACACACGTTTTACGGCAGAGGTGACATCCCACAATTTGCGTGTTACAACTGCCCCATACCCATTCCGTGGCTATGCTACATGGAGCCCGTCAAGTAGTCCTAGTGTCATGATGCAACGTTGTCAGCCACCTATTGAACAGACTGCCCAGGGATTGGAAATCTGGAGTGTCAAATCCCTGCGTTGACAGCTCGCAATCCGTTAACCTATTTTCTTACACCGCTTGTTAATATGCAACCTACAGACTCCATGGGCCAAGCATTCAGTGTGGTCAAGAAGAAATCTTGAGGCAAAATGACGAATGCCTTTGCACCACACCCTAGACCCGAATTGCAATGTTGCAGTCAAAACTATGGGAGGCAGCCTGGACCTTATCGACCCTTGCCCCAATGAAATACCCATCTTCAACCGTTTATTTTTTCCAGCAAAAACGCGGTACAGTAGTAAGCTTAGTGACTCTGGACTAATAGTTAGTAGCTTCTGAGATATCACTAATAGAAAGAATAGTCTGGGTACGGGTCCTTCAGTTGTACATACTGGACTTAACATCACTTGTAATGAGGTTGGCCGCAGTTTCGATCAGTCTAAACTTCTCCGCTTCTGGATCAATATCCGTGGGCTGTTTATAGAAGTCATTCAGGATCACAGAAACTGTACCTCGGAATGGCACAATATTGTGAATACAATTGATTTCAGTTATTATTTGTCTATCTCCATAAATGATCAATAAGTTTATCTTTCATGCGAGTAAAACCATAAGGTTACAGATTGGTGTCCTCACGGGAACTCCTTCATTTTTTGTTCATTAAGATGCATAGGCAAATAGTCTTATTCTGTTCTTCGTCGTTCTCCTCCATGGAAAGATGTCACCCTTTGAAAAAGCA
Organism: Paralithodes platypus; assembly: GCA_032716605.1. Lineage (NCBI taxonomy): Eukaryota > Metazoa > Arthropoda > Malacostraca > Decapoda > Lithodidae > Paralithodes > Paralithodes platypus. The sequence continues at coordinate 66,969,193 of CM064486.1, forward strand.
TCACGCCCTAATCTGTATCCGTATGGTCGCACTACTTTTCCCGCTTTTTTGACAGGATGTAACATCAACGAACTGAGGAACCCCTTTTCCTGCTCGGAAGTTCACACTGCTAGGCTTGGTGGTATTTACATGCATCAGCTGGCATGGGACTGGTCTTGTTGGACTGTACACGATCGCTGTTCTACAAACGCATCCAAGGAGTGCTTTCTTCTGACTACGAGTATAATCAGAGACGAATCCGAGCGACTATTGCCCATGGATAGTTTGTGGTCTTTCCCTTGTAGCACCTATGACGCCTGGTTGTCCCCTTCGTGGCCTCCGTTGAAACTAGGACATACTAGAATACTTACACCGCTAGTTGTCTCATCTCACAAATTCGGACATCAGCTCTCTCATTCTAAAGTTCACCTTTTTGGATGCCATTTACTTACTTTGGCATTGTACGTTGAACCATATTTTAAATATGTGAATATTCATTACAATTGCTAATTTATTTGAAACAGAGAATAATTGTATGGAGTGTGATGCACTGAAACCAAGAATAAGCTAAAAAATGCCACCCCAATAATATTGACCCATCGAGGATTTGAAACCTAGGACCTAAAAGACCTAGCCCAGTAGAGAGGAAAAAACACTACCACTCCTCCGAGGGCTGTACTTTTGGACCCCTGTTTCGTCTCCAGTATTTACATTTTAACAAGGTTCAAGTCATTGTGTTTTGGGGATAAGAGGCGAATCCCATGCCAGGCGGCATTTTATGCTGAGCGAGGGAACGGGTAACCTCTCTAACTTAGGCTAACCTCGTCCGAGCACAAGGTTTTTCTATCATTAAACCTTACAAAATTTAGCATCTGCACGGGGTCTCGGAGGGTTATGATTATTTTTTAATAGGTTGGAGTGCTGACGCAGGAAACGCAGTGTTTGGTAGCATAGGGGACAAACTAAAATTTACAATGCTCGCCAAAAGTGACAAAAATCCTCAATTAATGTTCAACGAAAACCATAAAATAACCAAGAACGCATCGAATCAGCGTAGGTGTTAATCTTCCGTAAGACGTTAAAGGTGCAACTAAAGGAAAGAACGCAACAACGAAGATTAATGCAGGGGTCATAACTTTGGATAACTAAACTACATATGTATATGGGCAAGATCGATATAAATGACTTATAAAACTCCAGAAAACAAAAAATACTAATATTATAACGGCGTTGGCATTCTCGGCGATCATATGGACGAGTTCAGGCTGATCTGGAGTGGACGACATTGTATGGAGAGGCAGTTTGTATACAACACCATGTCAGTCCTGGACTGGCAGGTTTGTTGTTCGTAATTAATACCTTTCAATTCAATACTGAAGCTCTGCAACAGATCTAACAACGTACTCGAAGATGTGGTGCACATCAAGATTAATAATCCTAATCCCCATCCAATAATCAACATACAGGCAGTGTTTGTTGTGTTATCTTTGGTCCAGCGGCGAGGGAGGTCGATTTGCAAGGCCTATTTCTTAATGATAGTAGCGTTTTCTGTCAATGTTCATATATCGCAGCAAATGGACCAGATAGTGATTAACGCCAACTGTTGAGCAGTAACATTGCATACAACTCAAAGTAAGAGTTGCCGCACATAAAACAAAACTCAGATTCATCCCATTTTCCCTGTCAAGTGTTCCTGCTATTCCATCCTCTTTCTTCGACGTCATGGTACAAACACACGCAGTGATTTACCCACATAAAATAACTGAAATAATGCTATATTTCTATGGTGTTAGGACACCATTGATAAAGGTTCTTCACAGTATCGTATCCCTAAAACCAAGAAGATCCCAATGGACATTGTATGTTGAATAGGTTTCATCCCTGGAATACCCCTTTAAGAGGGGATTTGGAATGGGAGAAGCAGTGGCCAAGGGATTTTCTGTTTATCACAGTATAGGGGGAGAGCCAAGAATAAGAGGGATTAGGATCCTTACGCAAATAGTGACCCGGACTTTGCCACTGTGATGCATATAATAATATCATAGGGTGGACTAAGCTTCCACAGTGTTAATCATGCGTTTCATAATAATAGTCAAGAAAGCATTCGGTGGTAATTATGAAACTTTGTGTCAGGTGGTATAATGTCTAAAACCTACTATTACCTTACTAAGCGTGCTGAAAATAGTTTGGTAAAGCTTACGAGTTATAATAATAATCCCTAGAGAGAGAGAGATATTTTTCGCAAATAACAATGTATAATTTCTGGTATGGTATTATGGTTGTTGTCAGGTACAAGGTGGGCGCAGAGAAAGGCCGCTCTAATGCGCCACACATGTGGAATGAATAATCAGGTAATACCGCTTTTTTTAACCTCCCCCCCCTAAAATAAAATAAATATATATATATTTTATATTATACATTTTGCTCTCTCTCTCTCTCTCTATATTTATATATACTGTATATATTATTATTTATATATATATATATTATACTATATTATATATATCTATTATACAGGGTAATTACCGGAATGGTATATGCCCTTTTTAAGTGGAGGACCGACCGCCTTGGAAAATGTTAAACAACAATGTCTCTATGATCAAATTTTGGAAATTATTCATAGGTTGGCTGTTTACAGTATTATTTACGATGGTATTCATGAGCGGGGAACGTCAAGCGGAAAACTCACAGTTGATTTTTTTAATCATTGATTCACAGATCTCGACATGCCCCTTTCCCACTGGGGAGACAAGTCACGATTTTCGTAGCCGACACCAATAAATTGGCACATACGTGACATGTCTTCGCCACACCTCTCATGAAAAAAATCGTTTGACTCTCAAGCGCATCTCACGGGCCCTCGAGGGTCGTGGCAAATGTTCGTGAAAGTTCAAAATTTTTGTTATTTTCGAGGACTCACGAGGATTGGTTACCCTCGCCAGCATCGCTCGAGCATCGACGCACAGATCTGCCGAGGGTTAGCGAAGTATCTGCGACATCGGTGAGGACATCCGCGGAGCTTTCGCACAAAAAACAAATCTTTTTGAAATTTTCCAAAACGGCGCACGACGGATCGCCGCTTCCTAGCTCTCGCATGTTCCGAGAACATCGACGATCATCGGCGATTTCCTCGTCGATTCTTAGGCGTACGACTGCTACCCGCACAAGGCATGCGAAGGGTCTTGCGACAGTTGCGGAATCTCTGCTCAAGAACACACGCGGCCGAGGATTTAGACGAGCACCTTCGGCGATGGGGGTAAAAAAACAACATGATTAGGCACTATAGTGAACCTTGTCAACCCTTTTTGCTATGCAAATCAGTTGCGTTGTGGGGTTCACCTGTTTTTTTTTCTCTTTCTCTAGAACTTATCTCTCTTTCTCTGGGTTGTATCCATTCAGACCCTGCAGCCAACTGTTTTAAGATGTTTATCCCCATCCACGTATCGATATCTTCCTGGCAAGCGATAGCTAACCAGCATTATATGAAGAAATCCGGATTCAGCCGGAGAAATTGTTCTATCGAAAAATTTACAAATTTAGCTTGCTCTCAAAACAAACCAATCCTATATATGTTGGATCCGCTAATGATCACCATGAAAATATTGAAACACTGGATGGGGATAAATGTCTTAAACCAGTTGGCTGAATGGGGCCGAACGGATACAAGGCAAAGAGAGAGGGAGAGAAATAGAATACAAAAAAACGAGGAGAGAAGGAGAGAAAGAGAAAACAAAAAACAGCGAGGTGGGCTCAATGTTTGCGTTACGGCTTAAAAATTTTGCCCACCTTGCCTCTTTTTGTTTTCTCTTTCTCTCCCTCTCTCCTCGTTTTTTTGTATTCTATTTCTCTCCCTCTCTCTTTGCCTTGTATCCGTTCGGCCCCGTTCAGCCTACTGTTTTAAGACGTTTACCCCCATCCAGGTTTCAATATTTTCATGGTGAGCAGTAGCGAGCCAACATATATATATTTTTGTTTTGAGAGCAAGCTAAATTTGTAAATTTTTCGATAGAAAAATTTCTCCGGCGAAGCCGGATTTCTTCATATAATGCTGGTTCGCTATCGCTTGCCAGGAAGATATCGATACTTGGATGGGGATAAACATCTTAAAACAGTTGGCTGAATGGGGCTGAATGGATACAAACCAGAGAAAGAGAGAAAAGGAGAGAAAGAGAAAAAAACAGGTGAACCCCCCACGAGAGGTGCATAGAAAAAAGGGTTGACAGGTTCACTATAGGCCTAATCATTTTTTTTTTACCCACCTCGCCGAAGGTGCTCTTTGGCCTCGGCAGGTGTTTCTTGAGCATTCCGCAACGTCGCAAGACCCTTCGCATGCCTTGTGCGGAGCGTCGACGACTAATCGACGAGGAAATCGCCGATGATCGTCGATGTTCTCGGAACATGCGAGAGCATCGGCGATCCGTCGTGCGACGTTTTGGAAAATTTCAAAGATTTGTTTTGTGCGACTAGCTCCGCGATGTCTCACCGATGTCGCAGATGATCGCAGAAACCCTCGCAGATCTGTCGGCGATGCTCGACGATGCTTGCGAGGGTAACCAATCCTCGTGAGTCCTCGTCCAAAATTTTGAACTGTCCGAACATTTGCCACGACCCGCGAGGGCCCTTGAGAGGCCTTGAGAGTCAAACGATTTTTCATGAGAGGTGTCGAGACATGTCACGTATGTGCCAATTTATTGGTGTCGGCGACGAAAATCGTGACTTGTCTCACCAGTGGGAAAGGGGCATGTCGAGATCTGTGAATAAATGATTAAAAAAATCAATGTGAGTTTCCCTTGACGTTCCACCCTCATTAATACATCGTAAATATACTGTAACAGCCAAACTATGAATAATTCAAAATTTGATCATAGAGACATTGTTGTTTAAAATTTTCCAAGGCGGTCGTCCTCCAATTAAATGCATGCAATTCTGAATTACCCTGTATAATATATATATATATATATATATATATATATATATATATATATATATATATAAATAGAGAGAGAGAGAGAGAGAAAAATGTATAATATAAAATATATATATATATATTTTTTTTTGGGGGGGGGTTTAAAAAAAGCGGTATTACATGATTTTCATTACAAATGTGGAGCCATTAGGACGGCATTTCTCTCGCCCACCTTGTAACTGACAACAACAATAATATAACCAGATTATAAATTGTGATTGCTGAAAAGATCTCTCTCTCTCTAGGGATTATTATATAACTCGTAACTTTACCAACTTTTTCAGCACGCTTAGTAAGGTAATAGTAGGTTTTAGACATTATTACACCTGACACAAAGTTATAATTACCAACGAATGCTTCTTGACTATTATTATGAAACGCATGATTACCTGTGAGAGCTTAGTCCACCCTATGATTTATTATATGCATCACAGTGGCAAATCCGTGTCACTATTTGCGTAAGTCCTAATCCCTCGTTTTCTTGGCTCTCCCCCTATACTGTGATAAACAGAAAATCCCTCTTCCACTGCTTCTCCCATTTCAAATCCCCTCTTAAAGGTGAATTCCAGGGATGAAACCTATTCAAACTACAATGTCCATTGGGATCTGCTTGGTTTTAGGGATACGATACTGAAGAACTTTTATCAATGTGTCCTAACAACATAGAAATATAGCTTATTTAAGTTATGTTATGTGGTGAGCACTGGCGTGTTTACCATGACGTCATAGGATGGAATAGCAGGAACACTTGACATGGGAAATGGGTGAATCTGAGTTTTGTTTATGTGAGAAACTCTTATTAATTGTATGCAAATTTACTGCTCAACAGTTGGCTTAATCACTATCTGGTCAAGTGGCTGCGATATATAAAATTGACAGAAAACGATACTATCATTAAGAAATAGGCCTTGCAAGCGACCTCCCTCGACTCTGGACCAAGATAAACACAAAAAACACTGCCTGTATGTTTATTATTGGTGGGATTGGATTATTTCTTGATGTGCACCACATCTTCAGGACGTTGTTAGATCTTTTGCAGAGCTTCAGTATTGAATTGAAAGGTATTAATTACGAACAACAAACCTGCCAGTCCAGGACTGCATGTGTTGTTTACAAACTGCCTCTCCATACAATGTCGTCACTCCAGATCAGCTGAACTCGTCCAGATGATCGCCGAGAATGCCAACGACGTTATATATTAGTATTTTTGTTTTCTGGAGTTTAAATAAATTATATCGATATTGCCCATATACATATTAGTTTAGTTATGCCAAGTTATGACCCTGCATTAATCTTCGTTTTTCGTTCTTTCCTGTAGTTCACCTTTAAATTCTTACGGAAGATTAACACTATCTGATTCAATGCGTTCTTGGTTATTATATTTTTCGTTAAACATTATTGAGGATTTTGTCATTTTCGAGCATTGTATTTTAGTTTGTCCCCTATGCTAACAAAACTGCTTTCCCGGTCATCAATCAAACTTTAAAAAATAATCATACCCATCCAGACCCCGTGCAAGGCTAAATTTGTAAGTTTTATGATAGAAACCTGTCTCGGCTGAGTTATCCTAAGTTAAAGGTTCCCTTCCCTCGCTCAGCATAAAATGCCGCCTGAATGGGATGAAGCCTCTTATCGCCAAACCAATGAGGTGAACAGTGTTAAAATGTAAATAATGGAACGAAACAGGGGTCCAAAAATACAGCCCTCGGAGGAGTGGTAGTGTTTTCTCTCTACTGGGCTAGTTATTTTAGGTCCTAGGTTCAAATCTCGATGTGTCAATATTATTGGGGTGGCATTTTGTACTATTCTTGGTTTCAGTGCATCACACTCCATACAATTATTCTCTGTTTCAAATAGATTAGCATTGTATGAATATTCACATATTTAAAATATGGTTCAAGGCAATGCCAAGTAAGTAAATGGCTCAAAAGGTGGCTTTAGAATGAGAGAGAGGTGTCCGAGATTGTGAGATGAGACAATAGCGGTGTAGTTTTTAGTAGTTCAGAGTTTCAACAGGCCACGAAGGGACAACCAGGCGTCATAGGTCTACAAAGGGAAGACCACAAACTATCCAATTGCAATACTCGATCTATTCGTCTCTGTTATACTCGTAATCTGGAATAAGCACTCCTGGGATGCGTTTGTAGACAGCGATCGTGACAGTCCAAAAAGACCACTCCCATGCAGCTGATGCTGTATACCACCAAGCCTGCAGTGTGAACTTCCGAACAGGAAAAGGGGTTCCTCAGTTCGTTGATTTAAGAGCCTGTCAAAAAAGCGGAAAGTAGGGAGACCATCGGATACAGTTAGGGCTGATGCTTTTCAAAGGGTGACATCTTTCCTGGAGGAGAACGACGAAGAACAGATGACGATTAATGCTCTAATGAACAAAATGAAGGAGTTCCTGGAGGACACCAATCTGGAACCTTATGGTTTTACTCGCATGAAAGATAAACTTATTGATCATTTTGGAGATAGAAAAATAATAACTGAAATCAATGGTATTCAAAATATTGTGACATTCCGAGGTACAGTTTCTGTGATCCTGAATGACTTCTATAAACAGCCCAAGGATAGTGATCCAGAAGCGGAGAAGTTGAGACTGATAGAAACTGCGGCCAACCTCATTAAAAGTGATGTTAAGTCAGTTGTACAACTGAAGGACACTTACCCAACTAGTCTTTCTATGAGTGATATCTCAGAAGCTACTAACTATATTCCAGAGTCACTAAGCTTACTACTGAACACCGTTTTTGCTGGAAAAAAATAAACGGTTGAAGATGTGTTCATTGGGGCAAGCGATAATGCAGGCTGCCCGCCCCAGAGTTATGACTGCACCATTGCAATTAGGTCTAGGTGTGCAAAGGTATTCGCATTTTGCATCAAGATTTCTGATTGACACACTGAGTGCCCATGGATTCTGTAGTTCATATTCAGAGGTGTAAAAATATGAACGGAGTGCAGCTGTCAACCAGGGATTGGACATTCCAGAGTTCCTCCCTGGGCAGTCTGTTCAATATGTGGCTGACAACGTGGATCATGACACTAGGACTCTTGACGGCTCTGGGACATTCCACGGAATGGGTATGGCAGTTGTAACACCCAAATGTGATGTCACCTCTGCCGTAAAACGTGTGTCTGTGACAGCAGAGGAGATCGCTGCTGTAGGCCACATCAGCATTAAGAAATTCATATCACTTGGTGATGAACTTGCTAATATCAAGTATGAAGCTCTACCAGAGGAACCCAAACACACGGAAAGCCCCAAGGTAGATCTCCTGTGGAAAACGTCCCTGTCAGTCCGGTTACCAAGACCAGCATGGTCGGGATACATGCAAATGGTAAACAACGGAGACCACCCAGGACAATCATCCACCATGTTCCTTCCCATGATTGATATGAACCCGAGTGACCTGACGTGTGTCAACTCAACTTTACACTTCGTTGAAGAGCATGCCAAGCGCTATGGAGCAACACCAGTGCTCACTTTTGACCAGCCGTTGTGGTTCAAGGCAACTCAAATTGTGGAAAGTGCTGGAGAGGACAGTGATCTGCATCCGATTATTTTAAGACTTGGGGGATTTCACGCACTAATGAGTTTTCTGGGTAGCATTGGGCACTTGATGAGAGGAACAGGCCTTCAAGATATCTTGGAAGTGATCTTCGCTGGGAACACTGTTACCCATATTCTCACTGGACATGCAGTTGCTCGTGCCATTCGTGGTCATCTCCTTGTAGATTCCGTCCTTCACACACTTCTCTTGAGCAGCCTGTTGGGGATCAAGTTGTCTTTATCTAATGACAATGTGCCACTGGAATTGGAGACAATAGGGAACCTCTATGATGATCTCCTCTCTGGTGAAATCACGCTCAGTGATGTAGAATCATCTTTGTACCTGCAAGATCTACAACAGAAACTTGAGACACACAAGGACATGTTGGAATCGAGCTACCGTACTGCACGTCTGTGGCTGCAATACATGGAGATGATAGACATCATTAGGTCATTCATGCGATCAGAACGAATTGGAGATTGGTCCCTCCATCTGGAGACGATGCAAGCCATGCTTCCGTACTTAGCTGCCTCCGGCCATAACTTGTACACGAAGTCATTGCACCTCTATCTGCAGAAAATGACAAAACTGGAAGACACACACCCCAATGTCTACCAACAGTTCACCCAGGGACTACATGTAGTCAGGAGGAGTGACCGCTTCTGGGCAGGGTTGTCTCCAGACCTGGTGATCGAACAGGCACTTATGAGAAGTCGGAAGAACATAAGAACATAAGAACATAAGAAAATGGGAGTCTGCAGAAAGCCGATTGGCCTAAGCAAGGCAGATCCCTGTCCCACACAACCCCAATTCATTACAAAGCCCAATTATAGGCTTCACACTCTAATACCCTGAGGATCATCTTACCAAAACGGTTAGAGATTAACGCAGGATTATGGAGGTCTGCAGAGCGCTGATTGGCCCAACCCGGCTGATCCCCCTTCACACCCAACCCTTCTCGTCCATATGCTTATCCAATTTTATCTTAAAGCTCCCTACAGTTTTAGATCCCACTATAGCACTTGGTAGTCCATTCCACCCGTCTACAACTCTGTTACCAAACCAATACTTGCCTATATCTTTTCTGAAACGAAATTTATCTAATTTGAAACCATTGGTACGAGTTCTTTCGCTATCACTGAGCTTTAGTACATTTGCCATGTCCCCTTTGTTAATCCCACTAACCCACTTGAACACCTCTATCATATCCCCTCTAACTCTGCGTCTCTCTAACGAATGTAAACCTAATTTCTTCAACCTTTCTTCATACGAAAGATTTCTAATATTATGGATCATTTTTGTCATTCTACGCTGTACTCTCTCCAATGAATCTATGTCCATTCTGTAATAAGGACACCAAAATTGGACAGCATAATCCATATGGGGTCTCACTAATGACAAGTAAAGTTTTAAGATAACATCAGCAGTTCTGTTACTCACACTCCTAGAGATGAACCCGAGAATCCTGTTTGCCTTATTACGAACGCTTATACACTGTTTTCTAGGCTTCAAATCATTGCTAACAAACACACCTAGATCTTTCTCGCAGTCTGAATTTTCTAATTCTAAATTAGCTAGTTTATATTTAACATTTGTTTGCATCTTCCCTATCTTTAATACCTTGCATTTGTCAATGTTAAACTTCATCTGCCAATTTACTGACCATTCATGTAAGGTATCTAGATCCCTTTGGAGGCACTCTATATCGCTATCTGAATCAATTGATCTCCCTATTTTAGTATCGTCTGCGAATTTACTTATCCTACTAGTTATACCTAAATCTAGGTCATTTATGTATATAAGAAACAACAGGGGACCTAATACCGATCCCTGGGGGACACCACTTTTGACTGCTCCCCATTCTGACTTGGTACCATTTATGCTGACTCTCTGCTTCCTACCAATTAGCCATGACCTAATCCATCCTAACAACGCCCCACCTATTCCATGTGCCTCAACCTTTCTCATCAATCTCTCATGAGGGACTCTGTCGAAAGCTTTACTGAAATCTAAATATATAATATCATATGACTTGTCATTATCTACTGCTTCATATACCTCTGAGAAAAAACTAAGCAAATTAGTAAGGCAAGACCGTCCCTGAGTGAATCCATGCTGAGAAGAATTTATTAAGTTAAATGTTTCTAAGTGGTTTCTCATTTTCCTAGCAATAATTGACTCTAGTAGTTTTCCTATGATTGAAGTGAGACTAATGGGACGGTAATTGGATGCTATTGATTTATCACCTTTTTTGAAGATCGGAACTACATTTGCAAGCTTCCTAGCTTCTGGAACTATACCTGTTTCTAATGACTTGTTAAATAGAAATGTTAATGGATAACTTAACTCATCTCTGCATTCTTTTAATACTCTAGCATATACCTCATCAGGACCAGGCGATTTATGAGGTTTCAGTCTGTCAATTTCCTTAACCACATCATTTCTACTTATAGTAACCGTACTTAACCTATTTTCTATACTATCGCTGTATACCTTACGGACTTCTGGAAACTGTGCCAAATTTTCATTAGTGAAAACGGAAAGAAATTGACTATTTAATGTACTGCACATTTCTAAATCACTTTCTGTCAATTTTCCTATCGAAGTTTTAAGGGGACCAATTACATCTCTAACCTTGGATTTATATAGTTGGTAAAAAGCTTTAGGATTATTTTTTGAATCATTGGCAACCTTAATTTCATAATTTCTTTTTTCTTTACTAATATCCTTTTTTACCTGTCGTGATAGATTCTGATAGTAAGCAAGTAGGTGAATTTCGCCTTTTTTAATTTTTCTATATATTCCTCTCTTTTTTCCTAGAAGATCTAATAGTCTATTATTCATCCATTTGGGTTGGTTCTGTGTTGATCTAAATTTTCTTTTGGGGATATATTTATTTTGCGCATTGAATACTGACTTGATAAAATTATCGTATGTATCTACCAAGTTTGACGTCTCCTCCTGACTTAAAATGACAGGTGCCTGAGAAAGGATACACTCATTTGGACACCTGGATCGACTTAATTTGTTGACCATAGGGTCCGCTAACAGGGCTTCTCTTAACCCACCATAATTGGCTTTTCTGAAGTCAGGTATTAATGTTGTATTCTCTCTGATATTACCTTTCCATTGTATATTAAAATACACAGAATTGTGATCTCTATTTCCAAGGTGGTCCCCGATTTCTACACTATTTATCATATGTTCATTGTTACTGAAAACTAAATCGAGAATATTATCACCTCTAGTCGGCGTATCTATGAATTGAGATAAAAAACTATCTTGTACTACCTCAATAAACTCCTTTGAATCAGAGTCCCCTATTTGTTGCTGCCAATCTAAGACGAGTGGAGGTCTCACCAGAGGGAGGGGAATGACGGAAACCCAAAGACTGGTCTGGTGTCTTTCAAGGCCAGTTTGTGCAGAAGTAAACATGGCAATGCAACAGCTGAAATCCATCACATACCAGACGAGTGAACAGCATAAAGACATATCACAAGCTCGGCAAACAAGGGACAGTAGTGACTGTAGCACATTGCTGTCCTCCATTGACTGGAGGTCTCCACCATGTTCCACTCCGACGATTCTTTGGGACTTTTAGTATGTTATAAGAAACCTTTTTCCAAGACAAATAACACTAGTTTCGTTTCTGTTGCAATTAGTGGTGGGTCCTGGTGTACATTGACTGGACTATTATGGGAAAACATACATGTAGTTATGAATATTACTACCTATACTGATGTCATACATGCACCAAAAATGAAATCCAAAACAAAAATCAAAACAAAAATAAAATCCAAAAAAATCCAGAAATCCAAAAGTTCAACCCTGAGAAAAATATTGATCCACTCAAAAAAAATTGTGGGACTTTTAGTATATCATGAAGGGTACCCTACTGAACAAACCCAACAGGTTTTGTTTCAGTTGCAATTAGTGGTGGGTTCGGGGAAATATCAGCTAATTTGACTGGACTAAATGGTCTTAAACATATCAAGCTCAGCTGCAACCACTTTTTATTTTCCAAAAACAATTTTTGAGTTATGACCCACAGTCCTAGGATGCAGCATAGGCAATCACTGTATATTCTGTTGAAAATGTTTTGCCAGAATGATATATTTAACCAATCTCTAGCTATTCATATATATATATATACTGTACATACTTATATAATATCATACATTGTCCTATTAAATTTAAATATAACACTATTAATCTTAACGAATTGGCAGTCCCATTTGTTTATTCCACCCAGTCACAATTATTTGTGAAATATCGAGGTAGTCAATCATGGAACCACTGTCCAATGATATCAAAAGTTCATCCTACATTAATTCATATCAAATATAAAATCAAACGTTACTGTGTCATGCAATACAATCCTGTACAGAATACCTGTTTGAATGAGGCCACTTGACGTTTCTAATCATTTACATATTTAATATTATATTTTAAAATTGTTTTTCTTTTTAGTAGTCATTGATTAAATTGTAAGTGTTTTTGTGTTTACCTCATTGCTGCCGTGCATAATTAGTGATAGCATCAACACAAAACAAGGTGCCTGCTGGAAAGCAAATGCTTAGCGAGCTCAGCTTATATAAATTGTGTAACAGTAAATAAAACTATCCTTGTTTATATATGAGCTAAATAAAATATTTTAATTTTAATCAGTGAACATCTATTATGATTCACTGGTACGTTTAGCAAGTGATCCCATAAAACCATCATGGAAATTCTTCAACATTTATGTACAAATTGACTTAATGGCCTCTGGGCTATAATAATCAAGCTATTCCAACCTAAGTATTAAATTGTACAAGTGTTCTTTCAGTATTTGTTTTCATTACCTGTTACCATGGTAAGAAAATATTTGCTATAGCTATGTGTTCAATCCATTGGCGGAATGGTCCTGTGGTTGAGAGAGGCCGGTAACATACCGAATATTTGGGCTCTTGTTTCACTTTCCTACAAACGCACCCTTGACTTCATTGTTGAGCGGTTCTTTCTACAGGTTTAAAGCATACGTCCCGAGGTAGAGTTGAAACATGGAAAAACTAAGGTAAAGAAGTTATAGTTCTGCTAGGTTTGAATAATTCAGGGTTGAGTAGCTTATGTTAGTTAGGACACCTTTGGATAACATTGGTTAGGGATGGTTCTGAGTTGAATGGTTAGGTTAAGTTTGGTTCGGTTGGAAAACATTTGGATAGTATTGGTTAGAGATGGTTCTGTGTTGCTAGGTTTGGTTTGGTTAGGATAGTTCATGTTTGGCTAGTTTAGGTTAATAGTAAAACAAAAAAAGAACAATAAAGGGAACTCTACCGGTGAAAAGACTATGAATAGGTTCAGAAACCGACGCATCCCCACCTGTGGCGTCACTACATGCAGCTTGCTCGTTTAGTTTACTAAACGAGCAAGCCCAGCTCTCTTTCGCACTGGTTTTGTAGTCTGTGAAACTAAGACACCACTTAATCGCCTGGCTATGCACAACCTTCAACATGCAATAAATAATGCAAGGAAATAAATAAAACGGCTATGTTTGTGAGGTCCAAATGAGTGCTGCTGCTTAGAATTGCTTAAGGAGTTAGAAAATGTATAATTCGTTGAAAACAATGTTGATCGACCAGTATAAGGTAATAAAGAACAATCCATTGAGGATCATTTCTGTGTTACTAAAGGAAGATATTTCTACATAAAGCGTCTTGCATAAGTCTTCTGAAATAATTAATTACCACGAAAGGTATGCATCTAAATAACGACTTCATGAATAAGCAAGCATCTTGGAAGCACACAGTACAAAACTTCACTTAAAAAATGAACATTCTAAAGAAGACCAACTAGGAGGTAATGGTTGATAAGTCACATAAAATGTTTTTGACCACCTCTGTTTATGATCAGTAATGAAGAACCCTACAAGTTCTTACCCAAGTTTGTTGAATTACAGCATCTGTTAAAGAACATGAATAGGTTGGGAAACTGTATTCATCCATTAAGGTACAGTCATCATAGCCACGGGTTATCAAGATCAGCTTATATAGCTTGCTATGTGACTTGTACAGAAATGAGAGAAAAGCATAACGAAATATTTTAACCACTGAGCAGACCGCAGGGTTCTGTCCTGTCTCCAATTCTCTTTCTAATGTATATTTATGATATCTTCAACTGTACCTCGAGTCCTATCCACTCAATACTGAAGACTCTACACTATTCAACTAATTTTTCACATCAACCCAGCATGCAATCACTCCAAAACACACGTTAAAGGGCTATAGAGCGCCTATCTCCCGATAGATCAATTATCTCTGATTGGGACAGAGAAACTCTAGTTACATTTAACGCCTTCAAGACCCCATTTCTTCCTCTATCTCTACATCGCAATCTTCCACAAGACAATCAATTATTCTTCAACAATACACAAATCAACCCTTTATCTTCTCTCAATATTCTAGGTGTATCTTTCATTTCTTGCAAAGATCATATTACCACCAAAAGTTAGGTGTGCTCAATCGTGTCTGTGGGTTCTTCACCCCTGCATAGCTTCTTGCTCTGTATCGGGGCACAGTGCGCCCTTGTATTGAGTATTGTTCGCATGTGTGGGGAGGCTCCAGCCATACTGCACTTCTCGAAAGAGTATAGTCCAAAGAATTTTGTCTCATCAGCTCCCTTCCTCTTACTAGTTCCCTACAATCTTTCTACACACCGCAATGTTGTATCTCTTTCACTCTACTATCGTTATTACAATTAGTATTCTTCAGAGCTTTCTCAGTGCATATCCCTTCCCTTGCGGCGAGTGCGAAGCACCTGCCTTTCAACACAGTCCCACTCCTATTCTGTTGGCCAGCTCTCCAACCCAGGAATTGGATTTTTTGTTGTCATTCTTCTACTCAACAAGTGAACTCTGGAATGCTCTCCCTCAATTAATATTTCTTTCATCCTATGACTTAAACCGCTTTAAACTATGTGTGACCGGGCATTTTGACCCCAACGTCCCTTGAATTCGGCCCAGTCACTTTTTCGGCTCTGAGCGAGACACTCGCTACAGGCAACCTGCCTTTTGTTTCCTTCATACACATGTATGTATGTATGTATGTATATACTCAGGCACGTATCCCATTGTTGGGGGTGACCGACACAAGACAGAGCCCGAACAGAAACAACACTTAAACTTCATATTCTGAGGGTCCGGGACCACTTTTGCGTTCATTCATCCGTTTCTGTCTCGACGAGTAGGGGAATTGATAAATGTAGGAGAATTGTTCATTATCTTGGACAATGTATTTTTCGGCCAGGATAATGTTACTTGACAAAATGTTCATCGATGGTTAGTCAGTGCAAATACAAGCACAAGGAGACTTGAACATATACCAATTCTCCTACAAGGGGAGGGGGATTCCTAGCCCCCAGAAGGAAAAGTAGGACAGTAAAAAAGACAAACAGAAACAGCTAAGGTTGGGTAGAGGATGCCAAGCCTCACTCTGGATGAAGGCACACCTCCTAAGGATAGTTCGTAGCAAGCAGTTGTTGGAACATAAATTGGCAATAATGGATTCTCGAAATAATTGGTACTCTGCTTTTGTCATTAATGGTGGCTCACCTTTTGGGTTTTGCAATTTATTGATGGAAGAAAGACAAACGTTTTGCCCACCAAAGATGTAGCTGTCGTTAGTACTGATTGCGCAACGGTGTACACTGGTAGGAAAGCTGGCATGTTTACCATAATGAAGAGGGATGAAGCATTTAGTAACAATATTATTTACCTTGCAGATTTGTCATAAATGCGAACTTTGGGTATTTGCGTCTGTGCCTTCTTGGGTTTCTGGTACCATTTGCCAGTTGAAAGACCTAGTGAGGAGTGTTAACCAAATTTTTATATTAACCCCTTCTGTATGGTGCCCGTCATATAATGGGCGCCAGTTTGAGGCTATTATGAGCCCTTAGAGAGAGGCCAGCTGTTGCAGGGAGCGGATGGGGGCTCCAACCACCGGCCTAACACTGAGGTCTGAGAGAAGGCTTGCTCACTCAGTGCAGCATCACACATAGCAAAAACAGCAAATTGTTTTCATTTTTACCGATTTTGGTCTTCGTTTACCAGATCGTTGCAAGATAACCAGAAGTCGTACAGGGATGATTCAGGTATCATTGGATAGCTCTATCATTTTACTTTCACAGATATATAATTGTATTACGCTCTGGCTATTGCTTATACATGAAAGAGAGCATGGAGAGAGCCCGCAGCGTGAATATTAAGAGCTGTGAAGGCCTATGAGGGCAATGTTGATCCATAGTTTGCCTTGCGGAGCCATTCAACAACTAGATTTAGATTTGTTGATAATGAGAATCATCCTTTATTTTCAAACTTGAGAAATGTATTACATAATGATAAATTATTCAAATTTTGATGATTTAAGTAAAAATACAGCAAGAGGAATACTAGTCATTATCTTAGACAATGTATTTTTGGGCCAGGATAATGCTACTTGACAACATTTTCATTGATGGCTCCTCAATGGAAATACAAGCACA
Source organism: Paralithodes platypus (assembly GCA_032716605.1). Lineage (NCBI taxonomy): Eukaryota > Metazoa > Arthropoda > Malacostraca > Decapoda > Lithodidae > Paralithodes > Paralithodes platypus. The sequence goes on from CM064486.1 coordinate 66,986,209, forward strand.
AGGAGACTTTCGGCCCTTTTGATTTAAGGTGCAATGTGTCTGAACTAAAAGCAGACATGAAAGGGAGGAAAAGGTAATCATTAAGTGACAAATTCGTCAACTCTAGTGTTATAAAGTATTCGCATACGTACAATAAGGGGACAAGATTGACACAGGTGAATCAGCGAGTATTGAATAATATCAAACCTGGATAATACACTGCATGTACAGGTACGAATGAACCGCATATATCGAAACCTGACTGTATATGTATTTCTGTACTACATATTATGTTTCCTATGTTCCTTTATTAATGGCATCATGTCTTACACTTCTGCCTTCTTGCCTGTCCAGCAACCTGCTCTATGTGATAAATTAAGGATTACTGCAAGATTACTTAGAGCATACTAGATATGATCCTGTACCTCGCCTGTAGACCCATTATAAAATGGAGTTGGGGGATTTCTCACTTGATCTTGGTTAATGGGTCCCTGGACATTAAAAATCACCGAAGTGCTTGTCCGCTATCGCGCCACGAATGCCGCTATGGCTAAATCAAATATAGCTGCTGCCAGCCGAGATAAAAATATAACTTTTTTATTATTTGGAGTAGATACACATGTAATACCTCTAATCCAACTAATTTGAGGGTGAGGAATTCATTTCCGATGTTTTATTTACCATTTGGGGTCATCTTGACCTTCAAATGTCTGGGTCATCAATGGCACATGAATTTACCCCGCTCTGATTCATCCCTGGAAAATAAATTGTCATGTCAAGAGGTACCTCCCCATGCTAAGCCAGTGGTTCGACCTACATTGCCTCCAGACATGCTGTTACATCCTGAAAATAACCAAGCGACGTTGATCGATATGCAAACTGCCCGAAGTGTAGCTGTGAAGCGGGAATTTTGGTCAGTTTGACCCGCCTGGTCCTGTCCGCAGGAGATCTTCATATCTGGGCAGCTTTTCACACACTTGTCTCATCTGCTGTGGTGCCAATGATGCGTGTCGGCTTCCTCCCTGTCATACCAGGACCTATCACTGAGCGAGCAACTGTTAGACACTGTCTTACGAACTTTCAGAGTATACACAGACAGCTAAATCAGGCATCAATGGCGGTATGGTGTGATGAAGGCGTGTCAAACCTAGCCGGAGATATTTACCTGCATGAGACGGAACAGTTCAACAATCTATTTCTCTGTTTAGGCCTTTTCCAGGTGCAAGGGCAAACTGCTCCAAGGTTCTGGTCCAGATGATGCACTGATCGAGTGTGGTGTTTTTCGACCTGGCGTGATATATTCAGTCTTAAACGGTAGCCATTATATCCGGGCTCTCACAGTGATGTTCATTGTGGAGGACCTGATTCGTTCACTCCAGTGGCAGATCTTCTGGCATCACAAGGACAAAGCTGCATATCCAGAGCTGGCGCAGGTGAAGATGCTACAAATCACACTGGCTGCAAACCAACGTTGTCCAGAACAGTTTGAAGCCATAATTGGACAGATTGAGAAGTTGCATCAGGACTTTCGGGAGTTTGAGAAGGAGTGCGAGGCCAAGTCTGAGCTCTACCAATTCTTAGGAGTATGGCTGCAGTTGGTCACTATCATTAAGAATGCTGTGGTTTCTGAAAGAGAAGGAAACTGGAATCTACTTGTTACTACTGTCGAAGATTATATGCCGATATTTTCAGAATGTGACTGCATCAGTTACCTACGTCATGGATCATGGTATCTAGAACAAATCAAGATTCTTTAGTTCACACATCCTGAGCTCTATCAGCGCTTCTCAAAAGGGCAGTGGGTTGTTTGTGATCACCCAGGCTAGTTCTGTGCTGTCGGAGGTGATATGAAAGTCGAACAGACCATCCAGCAAGTGTCAAAGGGTCATGAAGGTCACTACGTGGTGGGAGTCACACGTAATGCCAGTGCTGTGGCAGAGTTCGAACTCTTGTACGAAATTGGGTTTATCACCAATGTCCTCAACTTTCTCACCACCAATCATGCAATGAAGCACACGGAATGCCATCTCCAGCATGCACTGATTACCATCCCGTCATCTCACATTCAACAAGAATGTTGCAAAGCTACTAGACTTTGTGCTAGAGCGTCAAAACCCTTACTCAGTGATGGTCAGTTGTGTCACTGCACAACCTGTTCACAAAGCCGGCTGTTCACAAAAAGGTCGCAGTGCGTCTACTTAAATGTCTTGAGAGTGGTGAGCATGTCTACCGCTCATACATGCAGGAGGGGTTAGTCGAGAAGAGCAAGACAATTAATGCAACCATATCGAAATGTAAGCTGCCTCACTTCACAGACCAACCACAGAAGACACCAGCAACTATTCTAATGGAAAAGGACCCTTCATACAAGGATGTGGAAGAGGAGCATGGACATTGCTAAGGAGTACAAAGGAAATCAAGCAACAACAGGTCTAGTGACCCTTCTAGGCTGCTTGTCCTCCAAAACACTGAGGATCAAGTGTGCTAACAGTGGTTTAGAGTGGGTAAGGGAACATTGGAAAGGGAACTTCTGCCCTGGAACTAATGTCCGTGGCAGGATTAGGAAGTTAGTAGGGGACAGATGGGTTAGTAACTGAGGGGGGATAAAATAAAGTTATTAATTTACAAACGCAGTCAGTCGCGGTTTGATGCGAGATATTTGTCTAAGCGGAGTTTAAATGAATCAACGGTGCTGCAGTCTATAACGTCTCGGGGAAGCCCATTCCACAAGTTGACAACTCGATTGAAGAAGAAATTCTTAGATTCGTGTGAGTTAAAAGATTTACCAATAATTTTGCAATCATTTCCCCGCGTGTAATTAGATTGGTCGATAGTGAAGTACTTACTACAGTTCATATTGTCGATGCCTTTGATGATTTTGAACACTTTAATTATGTCACCTCTTAATCTGCACTGGGTTAAAGGAAATAGATTTAATTCTCTAAGACGCTCTTCGTATGGTTTGTTCTTTAGGCTAGGTATAATTTTGGTAACTCTACGTTGAACTCGTTCTAGCTTGTTTATATAATAATATATATATTTTTGGTAATAAGGAGAGGGGAATGGACCTCAGAGAGATTCTTTCTCACGATGTGCTGACAACATCTCTATTGTGTGATGGTGACTTTCCTTCTCATACCAACAAGTCATTACTGGTTGGGGAGATTGAACCTAAACTGGACCTCACCCAATGGAGTCAAGTCTACTCTTGCCACTCATGTTGTGGTAGACTTTATGCCCAAGATGCGTCAATTTCCTAATATGGGTGCTGTCATAGACGCACTCATTACCTCAGCATCATGTCTCTCCCAAGAATCACAGTTTGTCCATCTCGTACTTGACTCCTACATTGAGATTTCTCTCAAGGAAAGGGAGCACATGCGGCGTACTGATCCAACAATAGGCTTTAACATCATTGGTATATGCCGAGATACACTCATCCCTCAGCAGAATGACAAATTCTGGACATCTTAGGAAAATAAGAAGAATCTCCAGCGTCTGGCTGGAGATATTGTCTCCCATCGACCCTACAGCAATGTAACCATCATTGCCAGCTCTATTGTTTCTGATGAGGAGGTGCTTCCAGCAAAAGCAACTGGTGGCGAAGAAGTCCCCGACTTGCTGAGCTGGATTGAAGAGGCAGACAACAGGCTGGTGGTGCATGTGGAGTGGGCTGTTCGTGTGAAACAGTGCGAGAGAATTATTGTAGTCTCCAATGACACAGACACCTATGCATTACTTCTACAATGCACTCCATATCTTCAAACTCTGTGATTGAGAGAAATGTGACAACAGTATGGCACTGGTGAAAAGCGGCGCCTGCTTCCACTGCATCAATTGATTTTTCACCTTGGAGCACCATTGGCCAAGACAGTGATCAAAACACATATATTAACTGGAGACGACTGCATGAGTAAGGTTGGCACCAAGCATGCAGCTATGGCATGTGACCCAGTACAGTATCTGACAAACTTTGGAGATGCAGACACCTTGTCAGAGCAAGACACAGCATTAGCAGAGAGGTACTTGGTACGTGTCTCGGCAGGAGCCAGATCAACTACGACTGAGTGAGACATTTGACCAACTGAGGGTAGAGAACTATACAGGTGGCAGTGCTGGAATTGATTTCACTCCCTCCTACAAGCAGTGTGATCAGAGGCCACATTCAACGATGATTCTTTCTGGTGTTAAAGGCACGCCAACTAATTGTGACAGCCGAAGAACATGAGGCAATACCAATGGGGCATGGATGGGAAAAGTATTTTGGTACACTGCTGGCATCAAAATGCCTGAAGCTCTTGCCACAGACTCTGCTCACAACACGCAAGTATGCAGGCAGGTGCACCACTCGACTCTGTGGGTGTCATTCGGCTGGAGTTCAGTGTGTCATTTTCTGCCATGGACAGAAAGATAATTCATCATGTAAAAACCTGGCACTGAAATAATAACTTTCGAATACTTATAATATGGTGTACCTTTGATATATTTTCATTTGCTTTTGTTTTGGGTTTTCATCTGTTTCTCGTTATATTCTCATATGGTCTAATTTGCTATGTTCCACACCCAATAAACATTGTTGGTCAATCTTAATGATACAATTTTATTTACAATGACATTGAACTATATTTATCAGGGTCATTATGACTTTCTATCTACTGTATAATAAAATATCAGAAATGAGTTAAACGTGTGAGAATTTGTTGAATTTGACTTTTGTTGCTATCACTAAAAACGGCCAGGTTATGGCCAAATTGACCCTAACATTTGAAGGTCAAGGTGACCCCGAATGTTTAAAACAACACCAGAAATGAATTCCTCACCCTCAAATTAGTTGGAGTAGAGGTATTACACGTGTATCTACTCCAAATAATAAAAACAAGTTATATTTTTATCTCGGCTGGCGGCGGCCATATTGGATTTAGCCATAGTGGCATTGGGGGTGCGATTGCAGAAAAGCACCTCGGTGATTTTTCATGTCCATGGACCCATTAACCAAGATCAAGTGAGAAATTCCCCCAACACCATTTTGCAAACGGATCTACATGCGAGGTCCTGGATTAATACTAGCTATGCCTCATGATAGGTGATGTACTGTGTTATCTAAAAAATCAGTATGGTAAATAAAGGACTTTGGCTGACCTCTTATTTCACCAGGTGTTTAGTTTTTACCACCTGTAACTACGGGTATTAACCTCAATCATACCAGGGGTTTTCCATCTTTAACTACTGGTTAAAGTAGTAGGGGTTTTCTTCAAAAAAAGGCGTATACACAAGTACACCTGGCATAGACTTGTGAGGGAAGAGATTGTAGAGAGGGCATTGATGGATTATGTGCTGGTGACAAGGGAAAGATTGTGTAGACTGCTGGATGTGAATGTGATGAGAGGTGAGGTGAGGCGGAGGGTATGTCAGATCATTACCTGGTGGAGGGAAAGCTAAGAGTTAAGAGTTACAGGAGAATAAGAGACAAGCGTGAAGTAAGAGAGGTAATAAAAGTTAGTGAGTTAGAGAAGAGTGAAAAAGAGAGGGAGTACAAGGAAAGACTAAATGAAAAGTGGATGGAAGTGAGAGAGATGGAAGAGAGAGAAGTAGAGGTTGAATGGCAACAGTTTAAGGAAGGAGTGAAAGCAAGTGCAGAGGTAGTATGCGGCAAAAGGAAAGTAGGAGGCAGAGGTATCAGGAAGGGAAGCGGGTGGTGGAATGATACGGTGAGAAAGGTAGTTGAGGAGAAGAGACAGTGTTTTGAGAGGGTTTTACAGGATGGTAGTGTTGAGGTATGGGAGAGGTACAAGGAGAGAGGCAAAACGGAAAATTAGAGAAGCGAAAAAAGATGCAAACGAAAGGTGGGGCCAAAGGCTGAGTGAGAATTTTGAAGAACGAAAGAAGATGTTCTGGAAGGAGGTAAATAAAGTAAGGCAAGGAGGACAAAAGAGGGAAGAGTCAGTGAAAGATGAAAATGAAGAATTACTAGTGGAACCAGTTGAAGTGAGGAAAAGATATGCCGAGTATTTTTAATCTTTGTTAAAGACAAGAGATGGAAGAGAAGCAGTGATTGAAGCAGAGGTGGATGGAGATAGGCCACCCAGGCCACCCAGGTGGCAGGGAATGAATGAAAGGATTGAGGAAAATGAGGTGAAAGAAGCAGTGAAACAAATGAGAGCGGGAAAAGCAGAAGGTTTGGATGGTATTGCTCTGGAGTGTATAAAGAAGGGTGGAGATGTGATAATAGATTGGTTGGTGAGACTTTTCAATGTGTGCTTGGCTGTGTCAATGGTACCAATAGACTGGAAGAGTGCATGTATTGTGCCGTTGTACAAGGGGAAGGGAGATCGGCAGGAGTGTTCAAGTTATAGAGGTATTAGTTTATTGTCAGTGGTTGGAAAGTTGTATGGCAGGGTGTTGATAGAGAGGATAATAAAGTGTACGGAAGTTGCAATAGGCGAAGAACAGTGCGGTTTTAGGAGGGGAAGAGGGTGCGTGGATCAGATGTTTGCAGTAAGACAGTTATGCGAGAAGTATTTAGAGAAGCATAAGGAGATATTTTGGGCTTTTATGGACTTGGAAAAAGCGTATGATCGTGTGGACCGTGAAGCAATGTGGAAGGTGTTAAGGATTTATGAAATAGGAGGAAATTTGTTAGAAGCAGTTAAGAGTTTTTATGAAGGGAGCAGAGCATGGGTGAGAGTAGGAAATGGTGAGCTGAGTGAATGGTTTGAGGTAAAGGTAGGTTTGCGACAGGGTTGTGTAATGTCACCATGGCTGTTTAATATGTTTATGGATGGTGTGGTGAGGGAGGTGAAAAGGAGAACTATGGGAAGAGGATTGGGTTTAGTAGGAAAGAATGGTAGAGATTGGGAGTTGAATCAGTTGCTGTTCGCTGATGACACAGCATTGGTGGCGGATTCTGATGAGAAACTGCAGCGGGTAGTCAAAGAGTTTGGTGTGGTTTGTGGAAGGAGGAAACTGAAGGTGAACGTCAATAAAAGTAAAGTAATGGTGTGTAATAGGGGAGAGCATAGGGTGAATCTAGATGTGAGGCTGGATGGGGAAATATTGGAACAAGTAGAGTGTTTTAAATATCTAGGAGGAACGATAAGCAGGAGTGGAGGTAAAACAGAGAGTGTGTGAAGGAAGGAAGGTTTTCAGAGCAATGGGAATTATGTGGAAGACGAGAAATCTCGGAGTGAAAGTAAAAAGTGCACTGTATCAAGGAATTGTTGTGCCAACAGTGATGTATGGGGCTGAGACATGGGCTCTGAAGAAAAAGGAGAAAAGAGGGCTGGATGTGATGGAGATGAGCTGCTTGAGGAGTATGTGTGGAGTTACTCGTAGAGACAGATTGAGGAATGAAGAGATACGTAGGAGAGTGGGGCAGCAGGAACATTTGTCAGCCAGAGTGGACAGAAGGGTTCTGAGCTGGTATGGTCATGTTGAACGAATGGGAGATGAAAGGCTTACAAAGAGAATATGTGAGTCAGGTACAAGGGGAGATAGAAGGACTTGAAGACCCCCATTGAGATGGAGAGACTGTGTAAGAAAGGCTTTGGATGATAGAGGAATGACTATAGATCAGGCAGGGGAAGTGGTGGTGGACAGGAGTGAATGGAGAATGGTTGTGAATAGTTGAGTGAACACGTGGTCATTTGGAGTAAGGGGTCGGGCGCAAGTTGGACTAGATAATAGTCCATCAGGCGCCTGGCCCGGGGAGATGATTAATATGAAGGGTGTGCCTGGAAGTGTGGTGGGAGGGCTTGTGGCTTTGGCTCCGCTGCATGTCTGCCTGCCGAGATCGGAACCTCTCCGGGTGGTCAGGGGCTGGGGGAGTGCTGGAGCGACCTTGGTAACCCTGGTCTCTGGGTCTTCTCTTGGGTGACCTGGATGTGTGTGAGTTTGTGTTTTTTATCTGTGTTTATTTTTTGTTTTATGTTGTTTTTGTGTTTTCCCTGTTCTTGCTCTGTCTTGAGTCGGCTACCCCCAAAATGGGGATTGGGCCTGAGCATATAGATAGATAGATAGAACTACTGGTACATGTACTGTGTCAAGTTGTCTTACCCAACTCGGACCTAGCTAGAGCCATGGGTGCCAGGTCATGCCAGCCGTCCCTCACAGGGTCGTAGCGAGACAGACAGCGGCTTACGTTACCATCATGCAACTCACCACCAGCCAGGTACAAAACATTCTCTCCGAACCACCAGACTGTGCTTACTGACAGCGAAGGGTAGACAGGAGAGACTGCGCCAACTATGGGCCTTAGGAACAAAACATTCCACCGACCGTATTACCAGTTTGTTGTCCTCACTACCTAAAGCCACGATCACCGTGGTGATATAGGTGTTGCGTTGTGGTTTTGTGCGTGGTGATGCCAGGTGGTGTCTATGGTCAGGCAGTAGATGGTATATACGAGCCTCCTCTACCACCACCCTACATTGGTGATGACCGCACAGCACTCTATCTCTTCACCACGTCCACCAGGTAGTACAGGTTCACCAACACCAGTCTGACACACTCCAGCACCTAATGGAAGAGAGGTGCCCTGGCCTGGTAGGCGTGGTAGAGCCAGAGTGTGGCCGCGTGGAAGACCTGTTCCTCTCTCTACACCTCCCACTCCTCCTCACTCAGGACCTCCACCACCTTCTCCACAAGCATACCCACCCACTCCTCTCCACCCATCACCTCTATGAAGTGTCTGAGAGTGTAAGCCTTGGCCTTCCTGGTGAGGTCGTACCAGGCGTGCATCTCGGCGAAGCAATGGATGCCGATACTGTTAGTGGAGTCAATATGGCACTCCAGAAACCTACAGCAGGCATCACGTACCGCTCCACCCCAGCAAGTTAGAGGCACTCGGTAACCCCTGAACATTAGCCTGAGTGATAGTGATGGGAGGCAGTGTAGGCATAATTCAGCAACAGCGACACCATGCTAGCCTCCACCCCTGCTCAGCGTGATGTGCTCCAGTTTAAACTACACCAAGTTGGTTAGAACATGACCCTGAAGTAAGGACTGAAGGAAGCCAGAACAGATCTGTGCACAGGAAAAGACATACCATCTATGGACAGAGACACATCACAAAAGTGACCATTCTTCCGCAGACCATTCAGGCCACTCAAAACACGATCCGGGTGTGAAGGAATGACAAACTTGTGGTCATTAATGGGAAAGGCTACCAGTGCCTCAGCTACACCCCCACCCGACCACCCCCTCGACCCAAGCTCCCAACGCCCCAGTATGACCCGGACTCCTTTAGGCGCGACATCACACTTTATCGGCATTTAATTCTACTCCTTCTATTTTCTCCTTTTAAATCCAAGGGGGTCTTTCCTAAGCTGCACATAATCGGCACTTTGACTCCATGTTCCAATTATCCTCATTTGGTTATCTATCACAGCCCACACTGAAACAATTGCGGTAGTTTCTGTCTCCTCTATTGACGCTGATGAGCGCCCCGCCCTTGGTTGCTAACACGTCCTTTGCGGTGGTCTAACATCTCTTCCTGTAGTCCCTCCCTCATCTTACGAATCTTTCTTGGCACATAAAGGTACAACAAGCACAAATCCAATTGGCTAATTCCCAATAAACGCCGATATATGGGTGGATCCTCTTGAAAGTTCGTATAACACTCCCAGACATACTGTCATGCCCCAGTGACATTAAGGAGAAAACAAATACTAATAGTGAATTTGAAAATTGTCAAAGAAAATATGTGAAGTGCAGACAAGTGTATGTGTTTAAGAACAATTTAGATATTCTGAAGTATGTGGTAAACAATAGAATGTATGATTTGCATCTAGAATCAAAGGAATTGGAAGGTACGGAGATGGAGAATGCGAGGAAATGAAGATGCAACAGGTTATGAAGATGTCTCAGATAATGAGCTGTGATGAAGCAGACAAGTCGCCTAGATCCCTTTAGAAAAGTTGAAGATGCGAATACACTATCAATAGAAAATGTCTAGAAAGTTAAAAGCATAACCCTCTCCATCATCTATGACGCGATCGCGTCATATGGCGGTACACCTAGGAGTATCATATGATGCGATCGCGTCATATGAACTTACTGAAATAGCTCAATAATAAGTTTATGACGCGAAATCGCGTCATATGGAGCTCAGTATGGTTAAATTAGATGAAGTGGACTGTATATATTTTATTTGGAAGATTAACACATATAGAATATTTATTTACCTTTTATGATGAACTCCGTTGGTGATTGAAAGATGGCGGAAGATAGACTAGTTGACTTGAGTGGTTAGTAGGATAAAGAAGCGTATGGAAAGAGGCTAGGATAGGCTAGATATTTACGTTACATTTCATGATAACTAACAAAAGATGAATATGTAGTGACTATATGAATATGAGATGAAAGTGAAGCGAAAACACCTAATATATGAAACTATGAAGAAGCAAGCTTAGCGTGTGGCAGGGACGGAGGTTGTTTGGAGAGTGAGGGCGAGAGAAACGTCTTTGTGTCTCTCGTGACTATCCGCGCCTGCGCATAGCATATGGAAAATGAATCCCATCTTTATATTGAGATACTTATGAACAATCTTAATACATAATACACAAATATATGGGAATTATAATCCTACAATACTTACCCATGTACTAATATATATTCTTACCAAAATCATGGAACGTTCGACCTAAGGTTACGGAAGCGTTCAACTTAAGACTACGGAAGCGTTCAACTTAAGACTACGGAAAGATACGTAACGCTACATTAACCCAGATTACGTAACATCGAGACTGTTCATACTAGATAGAGTATACTAAGTATGGACACTCAATAAGTTAGGTAAGTTAGATCAAAATCTGTCGGTTAGTGGCAACCCCAAATTCCTCCGACTTCTACCGGTCCCTCAGTGTAAGAGAGAGTGTTGTGGGGGAAATACTGGGTGCTCTGCCAACCCGTAAGTAAGTTAATATAATATGATGGAAGGGGTTAAGCATCATTAGACATTCCGTTCTGCAACAGAACGGCTTATCATTAGTTCACAAAATATTGAAGAGTAGATTCCAATCTGTCTAACGTCATGAGACCAAGACAGGAGCATGAGGTGGTCACTATATTCCTTGCCAACAATTATAATGTGAAGACTTTTTTTTTTTTTTTTCTTGGATTCCAGGTATAAGCCTTCGCTACTGAAAACAAAGAATACCTTGAGACAAAGAGTTAGACCGTGAACAAAATACTGAAGGGGGAAGTAAAATTGGTATCTGTTCCCTTAAGGGGAGATGGGTCGTTTTTCCGGTCCCCTTTCTTCCTCATATTTAGCCCCATTTGTTTTCAGATTTTAGACGTTCCCCTCATTAGTTTATCGATTTTAAAACCATTTGTCTTATTTCTATATCAATATCAAGACCTGTAGTGCTATTTATTAGGTTGAGGTTAAGGGGGGGAAGTATTTATTTATTGGTAAGTATATTTAATTATCACTCTTGTATTATAGTTTTTATTTATTTTCAGTTTCCTCTCCAGAGACTCCATCAAGCTTAAACAAAACATCCACAAGATCCCCCTTCTAGATATTTTACGGCCGGAGGCCGGTTCCTCCTAAATTACAGGTTTGTTATCGCTCGCCCTGATAAAATAAACAAGCAAATGGCTCGAAAGGTCTGTATATTGTCAAAGAAATGTGGTGAAAGGTCTTAAAATGGCCAAACTAATGAGCTAGACATCTTAAGATCTGAACAGAATTGATGGGGCTAAACAGAAGAGAGAAGGAGGGCCAGATAAAAAAAAAAAAAAAATCACCTTAACCCTCTCCGACATATGACGCAATTTTGAGCCTATTAGGGATACTTTAAAGCCTTTATTACCATCAGGGGTATTTAGAAACCTTTAGTTTAGTTACTTCAACCTCTGCAGTTGTCTTTGAGTTAGCTGTGGGCAGAAAACTAATTTTGGAGAGGTAATTATAAGAGTGAGAGAACTCTATTTCTTATTGCTAATCTGGCAATCTCTGCATCATATGAGTCTGAAGGGGTTAAGTGTAGTAAGAGTGAAACCAAACGGACCGCTACTGGGACAGGAGTTAGTTGTTTACCAGGGATGAAAGTTACAACCTGTAGTCGGTTTTACTTAAGGGGAGAGGGGCTCATTTATTGGCTCATTGATTTATCTTATTATATATTTGTTGTATTCCTCCCTAGACTTCCAAGCTTTAAACAAAACACACCTAAAAAAAACTTCAAGATATATTTCTACATTTTTCGGTAGAAAAATGTACCGGCCGAAGGACGATTCCTCCTAAATTATAGGCTCGCTATCGCTCTCCGGAAAAAAATAGACACCTAAATGGCGGGAAAGGTCTTACAATTTATAAATCCATGGGGCAAAAATTCTTATCATCGTCAAACTAATGGGCCGAACGGTTTAAGATCTGAACACTAAAGGGGCTAAACATGAGGGAGAAGGGGGTAACACAAAACAAAACTCCTTAAGCTGACGGTAAATTGCATCCCTTAGCCACTGATTTCTGAATACTTAACGATAAAATATGAAATTACTATATCTTGGGGCCATACTTATGTAAAGTTTATATAATTACTATATCTTGGGGCCATACTTATGTAAAGTTTATATAATTACTATATCTTGGGGCCATACTTATGTAAAGTTTATATAATTACTATATCTTGGGGCCATACTTATGTAAAGTTTATATAATTACTATATCTTGGGGCCATACTTATGTAAAGTTTATATAATTACTATATCTTGGGGCCATACTTATGTAAAGTTTATATAATTACTATATCTTGGGGCCATACTTATGTAAAGTTTATATAATTACTATATCTTGGGGCCATACTTATGTAAAGTTTATATAATTATATCTTGGGGCCATACCTATGTAAAGTTTATATAATTACTATATCTTGGGGCCATACTTATGTAAAGTTTATATAATTACTATATCTTGGGGCCATAATTATGTAAAGTTTATATAATTACTATATCTTGGGGCCATACTTATGTAAAGTTTATATAATTACTATATCTTGGGGCCATACTTATGTAAAGTTTATATAATTACTATATCTTGGGGCCATACTTATGTAAAGTTTATATAATTACTATATCTTGGGGCCATACTTATGTAAAGTTTATATAATTACTATATCTTGGGGCCATACTTATGCAAAGTTTATATAATTAACATCATATTTCGCTGCGAATTCTTCATAATAGTGAAGTCATCAAGATGAGAACATGACAATTTTCCGTTCAGCTGAATTGGAACCGACCATGGATATCGCCTATATCTGTAGAGTTGTTGATAACAAATAATCCAACATCAACCTTCTTCAGAAACATGCATGATCAAATTAAGCAAAACAATATAGATTTTTTGAAATGCAAGGTTTTCAAACTTCTTGTACAGCATTAATTTTATGTAGCTATATTATGTAGCTATATTATGTAGCTATATTATGTAGCTATATTATGTAGCTATATTATGTAGCTATATTATGTAGCTATATTATGTAGCTATACAGATCCAATGTTCTTGTTATTGCCTAGTTAACGTAATTATTGTTGTTGTTGTTGTTGATGTGTTTATTTTATACTAGCCCACTGGTCCAGGGCCCTCATAATTATAACAAGATATCCTTTATATAAGTTAATATTCTCACATTGGTCCCGTTTGCCTTTTATGAGACTCATAATAACACAAATGTGCTCTTCAGTCAGACGACATAGTATCCGTAAGAACTTAAATGGTCTACCTTTTTTGTTCACATGAATTCTTATTAATTTGTACATCCTTGTTTGGCTTACTTAGCGTAAGTAATTTTATTTGAGCCAGATATCCTCGACTAGGTAGGGAAAATACTTGTTTTCAAAAGATTCTTCATAAATTTCAAAATGTTACTTCTTACTTAGTTAAAATTGAGTCATTGATACTATTGTCTAACCTTTAATATTTGCGAGGTCCACCCTAGACTACACATTATTGGTCAGCCGTTACGGGCCGTATTCGGTCACCACACAGTTGGGAGTTACGGTTTACCCCTTTTGTACCGGCGACGTATTTTGAATTTTTGTCTAGTTATATTTAGAAGGATGTTTGTAGTTTAAGAAGTATCTGTGGTAGTAAAATGGTTCAAGTGAGATAGTTCGAAGCCTGTTACTTGCTAGAGGCCCTTTGTAAACCGAATTAAATCGTGTAATAGTAGCCAGAAAAAAGTTAAACAGACGTTGCCGGTACAGAAGGGGTTATAACTAGGTGTGAGTTTTATGTTACTAAATTACAACAGCTTGAATATAACCCATTCAGTACCAGGGACGCCCTTTTAATTACAACAGCTTGAATATAACCCATTCAGTACCAGGGACGCCCTTTTAATTACAACAGCTTGAATATAACCCATTCAGTACCAGGGACGCCCTTTTAATTACAACAGCTTGAATATAACCCATTCAGTACCAGGGACGCCCTTTTAATTACAACAGCTTGAATATAACCCATTCAGTACCAGGGACGCCCTTTTAATTACAACAGCTTGAATATAACCCATTCAGTACCAGGGACGCCCTTTTAATTACAACAGCTTGAATATAACCCATTCAGTACCAGGGACGCCCTTTTAATTACAACAGCTTGAATATAACCCATTCAGTACCAGGGACGCCCTTTTAATTACAACAGCTTGAATATAACCCATTCAGTACCAGGGACGCCCTTTTAATTACAACAGCTTGAATATAACCCATTCAGTACCAGGGACGCCCTTTTAATTACAACAGCTTGAATATAACTCATTCAGTACCAGGGACGCCCTTTTAATTACAACAGCTTGAATATAACCCATTCAGTACCAGGGACGCCCTTTTAATTACAACATCTTGAATATAACCCATTCAGTACCAGGGATGCCCTTTTAATTACAACAGCTTGAATATAACCCATTCAGTACCAGGGACGCCCTTTTAATTACAACAGCTTGAATATAACCCATTCAGTACCAGGGACGCCCTTTTAATTACAACATCTTGAATATAACCAATTCAGTACCAGGGACGCCCTTTTAATTACAACAGCTTGAATATAACCCATTCAGTACCAGGGACGCCCTTTTAATTACAACAGCTTGAATATAACCCATACAGTACCAGGGACGCCCTTTTAATTACAACAGCTTGAATATAACCCATTCAGTACCAGGGACGCCCTTTTAATTACAACAGCTTGAATATAACCCATTCAGTACCAGGGACGCCCTTTTAATTACAACAGCTTGAATATAACCCATTCAGTACCAGGGACGCCCTTTTAATTACAACAGCTTGAATATATAACCCATTCAGTACCAGGGATGCCCTTTTAATTACAACAGCTTGAATATAACCCATTCAGTACCAGGGACGCCCTTTTAATTACAACAGCTTGAATATAACCCATTCAGTACCAGGGACGCCCTTTTAATTACAACCGCTTGAATATAACTCATTCAGTACCAGGGACGCCCTTTTAATTACAACAGCTTGAATATAACCCATTCAGTACCAGGGACGCCCTTTTAATTACAACATCTTGAATATAACCCATTCAGTACCAGGGACGCCCTTTTAATTACAACAGCTTGAATATAACCCATTCAGTACCAGGGACGCCCTTTTAATTACAACAGCTTGAATATAACCCATTCAGTACCAGGGACGCCCTTTTAATTACAACAGCTTGAATATAACCCATTCAGTACCAGGGACGCCCTTTTAATTACAACAGCTTGAATATAACCCATTCAGTACCAGGGACGCCCTTTTAATTACAACAGCTTGAATATAACCCATTCAGTACCAGGGACGCCCTTTTAATTACAACAGCTTGAATATAACTCATTCAGTACCAGGGACGCCCTTTTAATTACAACAGCTTGAATATAACCCATTCAGTACCAGGGACGCCCTTTTAATTACAACATCTTGAATATAACCCATTCAGTACCAGGGACGCCCTTTTAATTACAACAGCTTGAATATAACCCATTCAGTACCAGGGACGCCCTTTTAATTACAACAGCTTGAATATAACCCATTCAGTACCAGGGACGCCCTTTTAATTACAACAGCTTGAATATAACCCATTCAGTACCAGGGACGCCCTTTTAATTTGATTTGACAACTATTAGACCATTTTGTTCAGCTTATAAAGGACCTCTAGCAATAATAAGGCTTCAACTATCTCAACCCACCCTGTTAACTACCACAGATCCTTCCTAAGATGCATAATATCGTCTAAATATTGGTACAATAAAGTATATCCCACGCCGCTGGTACTCAAATGGGTAAAAATAGTAAATAGAGTTAAAAAAGCAAACGCAATAGACACCAATGATGCTACTCACGATCCAAGGTCTGAGAGCTTCTCCAATCTCCTCGACTCGATCCAATCCTGTCCTGGCTGATCATTGGGCCATTCTGGATCGTCTTCCCGAAGCCCACCCAATTCCAGTTGTCGATTAAGGGAGATATGCCGGTTTTTCTGGGCCCCCTTCTCCCTCGTGTTTAGGTTACCCCCATTTGTTTTTAGATTTTCTGACGTTCGGCCTATTAGTTTAGCGATTTTGAGACTCAATATTGAGAACTTTCGTGTCATTTAGGTCTCGATTTGTTTCCTGGCGAGCGAAAGCGAGCCTGTAATTTTAAGAGTAACCGGCCTTCGGTCTTGAATTTTGTGTCCAAACAAATGTACCAATTTATCTTGAAGAAAGGGTGTTTTTTTTACAAATTGATGGAGGTCTAGGGAGAAAACTAAAACATAATCACAATATATAAGAATAAGCAAATAAATACTCCCATCTCACCTTAGGGGGTAGCAGTTATTTGTTGGTGTATTTATTTAGTTATGTATAATATATTGTATAGTTTCATCGCTAGACCTCCATCACACTTAACCCCTTCTGTACCGGCGACGTCTTTTATATTTTGTGTTGCTATATTTAGACAATTGTGTGTAGTTTAAGAAGACCTGAAATAATAAAAAAAGGTTAAGTGAGATACTTGGATGCCTGTTAATAGCTGGAGGTCCTTTTGAAACTGAATGCCTTCTAATAGTAGTGACACAAATGTTAAAATAACGGCACCGGTACTGAACGGGTTAAACCGGTATCACATGAGCGTGCGGAGTTACATGGAGGGATAGACAGACTAATGAGGAAGTAAGGAGGAGGTGTGGTGTGGACGTAGATGTGCTGGAAAGTGTGAAAAGGAATAACTTGAGATGGTTCGTCCATATGGAACGTATGGAAAGTGAGAGAATGACTAAGAGGGTGTACGAGAGCGAGGTGGAGGGGCAGAGAGGGAGAGGTAGACCGAAAGAGAGTTGGAAGGATGGAGTGAGGAAGTATATGAACGAAGGCGGTGCTGGTTGGGGGGAGGGGCGTCGACTGACTGGGGACAGAGGTGCATGGGGGCGGGTCGTTCGTGGCTACCCTTTCGGGGATCACGGCGTCACGCAATAGATAGATAAATAGACATGAGCACTGTTTCCCTGCACATTTATTCTTAACACTGGTCTGGCAGCTTAGGAGGTATATATATATATATAATATTTCGGTTACCTATGGTCATCTATCATCAGTCTAGTTTCCGATACCAGTACAAAATATTCCGGAAATGTTGCCAGAACAATTTTGATCATCGAATGTTAACTATAAAAGCTCTCGTGTGATACCGGCTGGACTCTCGCTCTCTGGTAATGCTGATTTGATTTAAAGGGAGAAGGGTCGTTTTTCTGGACACCATTCTTCCTCATGCTATCCTCAATAATTTGGCGATTTTAAGACCTTTCGCCACTTTCCTCTGTAATTATATTTGTTTGTATCATTTAGGTGTCGATTTTTTCCTGGCAAGCTATAGCGAGCCTTAGTTTAGGAGGAAGGCCGGGGCATATTTCCACTGAAACATGTACAAATTACAAATATATCTTGAGAGTGGATCCTTGGGTTGTTTTAATGGAGGTTTAGGGAGGACACTAGAAAAATAATAAATACATGAACAAATCGACCAAACAATGAACCATCTCCCCTTAACCCAACTAAGTGAGAGAGGGAGTCTGGCTGAAAGGTTGGAGAGAACTAAGGATTGTGGTATACTTGGTGGTGTTTTGAAATAGTATTAGTATTAGTCATTAGTGGTTTGTTTAGGCAAATATGAAACCTCTTAAATTTCATAAGGTAAATTTATACAAGTGATTTCAAGCAATATTGAATACATTTACGAGCAAATAATAATAATAATTATTATCGTCCAATTACATATACTGTATAGTACCCTTATAATCTCCTTCGAGGATTCACAAGCACCTGATCACATCAATCAAACCGAGACCATTACCCATCTTCCTTGATCACGGGGAGACGGTAACTACCGGCTATGTCTCAGAAAAACTTTTCAAATTTGAGCGAAGCTTGAACCTTTGTCTCCTGGATAGGCAGGCATGCTATCAAATTAGCTATAGTTTTTTTGCTGTAAGTAGGCGAGAAATCATTACCTCTATCCGCTGTAACTCGAAAAGCGCTAGAGCAAATTGGCTGTAAATTTCCACATATATTCCTTGGCTGACTCTTCCCAATTAGTAGAAATATTAGCTCGATTACTGTAGTTGTTTGAGAGTTACAGAGGTTAGAGATCATGATTTCTCGCCTACTTACAGCGAATAGACTATAGCTGCCGGCTAAGATAACATGTAAGTATATACTATTGGGGTCGTCTTATTTTTGTATGTATTATTTGTATTATTATAAGTTGTTTTGTGTATGTAGAAACATACAGTATGTCAGGTTGCCTATAACCATTGTCTCACCCCAAAGGTAAAACAGTGACAGTTAATTCATGGAACGTTGGGCTCAAATTGTAAGGACACACTCTATAGCAAATATGAAACCTCTATAAGGTCATATAAAATTACATAAGGTACACAATTGATTTCAACCAATATTTAATAATTCTACGAGCTAATAAAACTAATACAATAAATCATGATCTGGTTACATATATAGCGCCCGTATCTTCTCCTTGGAGGATTCACAAGCACCTGCAGGCTACATTAATCAACCAGATACCATTACCCATCTCCCTTGCTTAAGGGGAGACGGTAACTGCCGGCTATATCTCAGAAAAACTTTTCAAATCTGGGCGAAGCTTGAACCAAAGTTTCCTGGATTATAGGCATGCATGCCATCAACTGAGATAGCTGCCGGCTAAGATCACATGTTGACATTATACAAATGGGGTAGTTTTTTTGTTTTTTGTTTTATTTTTGTATGAAGGAGCCAGTAAGAGCCCCTCCACCCCAGAACAGTTTTACCTCCCCCCTCCCCTCCTTTCTCTCCAGTCCAGTAAGAGCCCCCCACCCCTCCATCCCAGCACAGTTTTACCTCCCCCCCCCCCCCTCCTTTCTCTCCAGTGCAGTAAGAGTCCCTCCACCCCAGCACAGTTTTACCTCATCCAGTCTCCACTCACACGATAGGCAAAGGTAGTTTTCCCAATCGTACAAAGGAGTACAAAGGAAATCAAGCAACAACAGTTCTAGTGACGCCTCTAGGCTGCTTGTCCTCCAAAACACTGAGGGTCAAGTGTCAGAACAGTGGTTTAGAGGGGGTAAAGGAAAAATGGAAAGGGAACTACTGCCCTGGAACTAATGTCCGTGGCAGGATTAGGAACTTAGTAGGGGACAGATTGGTTAGTAACATAACACAGTTATAAGTGATCTTTCGTATATCTGGGAAAAAGAGCGTATAACGTCTTAGTAATATTTATATGCAATTTTCCTTGATGAATCTGAAGGGGGAATTTAATAAAGTTATTCATTTACAAATGTAATCATTCGTGGGTTTGATGCAAGATATTTGTCTAGGCGAAGTTTAAAAGAATCAACGGTGCTGCAGTCTATAACGTTTCGGGGAAGCCCATTCCATAAGTTGACAACTCGATTGAAGAAGAAATTCTTAAATTTGTGAGAGTTAAAAGATTTACCAATAATTTTGCAACCGTTTCCCCGCGCGTAGGCCTAATTAGATTGGTCGATAGTGAAGTACTTACTACAGTTCATATTGTGATGCCTTTCATGATTTTGAACACTTGAATTAAGTCGCCTCTTAATCTGCGCTGGGTTAAAGGAAATATATTTAATTCTCTAAGACGCTCCTCATATGGTTTGTTTTTTAGGCTAGGTATCATTTTGGTAACTCCATGTTGAATTCGTTCTAGCTTGTTTATATCTTTTTGGTAATAAGGGCACTAGGATTGAACGCAGTATTCCAGAAGAGAGCGGACTAAGGAATTGTAAAGAGTTAGGATAACTTCTTTGAATATATGCTCAAATGACCTGCCTATAAAGCCAATTATTTTGTTTGCATTCTTAGCAACTTCTGAACATTGTTGACTCGGTTTTAGGTTACTCTATATTGTTACTCCCAAATCGGTTTCTCTGTCTACACTCTTTACCCATCCTACCTGGGCTACCTTAGGTAAGGACAGCTCGGAATAAGGGCCGCTACCCGGGCGTCCTTACCTAAGACGGCAGCTTAATAGCCTAATTAATCTTGGTCTGAACGCCGTGCGTACGACGTATGTCAACAAACCTAAGCGTTGCGTCACCGCACCTCCGAAAACAAGAAGGAGAAGACTCTTCAATGTTATTGTTCTGACGTAAGACTAAATTAGTGTCTGAAAAGCCCCCATATTGGCAACATCTCTGCAATATTTGCTCCACTGAAATCGTCATCACAACTGAACCAGTTGACTTACAGAGCTCTACTCAACGCCAAAATACAGATTGAAAACCGCACTACGATTATAGATGAGTGGGAAAGTTCTAGCAGTGAAAATAAACATAAATACGGTAGCCTAGGCCTAGACGTTATTCAGCTATTTCGCCCGGGTATTGGCGACCGTCCTTAGGTAAGACTGCCCGGGTAGGAAGGGTTAAGCTGAGTGCCATTCATCGAATAGTTTGCTTTCTCATTTTGGTATCTGATATGTAATACTTTACATTTATCCGCATTGAAACTCATTTGCCAAATTTGGGCCCAACATGACAACTTATCTAGAATGTGTTGCATATCATCAACTTGTTCTTTTGAAAGTACGCTATTTGCAATTTTTGTATCGTCAGCAAACTTTGAGATTGTACAGGCGAGACCCTCATCTATATCGTTGATGTAAATTAGAAAGAGAATTGGTTCTAGTACATATCCCTAGGGTACCCCGCTAGTTACATTGGTCCATTTAGATGCCTTACCGTTTATGACTGCTCTTTGCTTGCTGTCGCTGAGCCAATTTTCTATCCGTTTCAACACACAGTCTTGAATTCCATGCGCTTTTAGTTTTAGCAGTAAACGTTTGTGGGGAACTTTGTCAAAGGCCTTTTTAAAATCAAGGTATATAATATACACAGCTCTACTCTCATTATAGAGGTTCAGGATATCGTGAAAGAAGTCTAAGAGATTTGTTAAGCAGGAGCGTTTGTTACGAAAGCCGTGTTGAGTATCTTTAAGTATGCCATTTTCCTCTCCGTGATTTACAAGTCTGCCTCTTATTAGTGTTTCTAGCATTTTACATACAACTGAGGTTAAGCTAATTGGACGATAGTTACAGGGTAGGGATTAGCTGCCTTTTTTAACCCTTCTTTAGCAGTGCCCGACTTAAGTCTGTATCTAAAAAGCTGGACAATGTGGCGGGGCCCGACTTAAGTCCGTGTGCAATTTTGGCGCAATATTGGCTCTGAGAGAGAGCCGAGCGGTGGCAGGAGTGTAGGTTACCTCATGACCGCTCGCCACGACCGTCGTGGGCCCACTCACATGTACTCCACACTACTCCACCCTCTCTCACTCGCTACACACGTAGTTATGTAACGAAATGACCGTATTTTAGCGATTTTGCCCTTCGGTTGCACGATCGTTGCAAGACAACCAGTGATTGTAGAAGGATGGTTCGGGTGTCATTGGAAAGCTCAATTTACGCCCTTTCAGGGATACATATTTGTATTACGCTCTGGCTCTTGTTTATGCATGAAAAAGAGCACGGAAACAACCCCATTTATGGTAAAAAAAAAACGCTGGGCGGCACGGTCAAATATACCGCCTAGGCCGCTCGTTGAGTGTTAAATATCGGTGTTACATTGGCTAGCTTCCACTGATCAGGCATAGTTCCAGACTGCAAGGATTTATTGAATAGCAATGTCAGTGGTTTGGAGAGCTCATCCTTAGCTTCATTTAGAACTCTAGGTTGAGATTGTATCAGGTCCCTCTCTCTGTAATGGTGATATTGCTTAAAACATCAGAATGATCAATCTTAATCGGTGATGGTGTAGGGATATCACTGAGGTCGTCTTTTGTAAATGCTGATGCAAAGCAGGTATTGAGGGCATTACTCGTTTGTACTTCGTCTTTGGTGTATTCTCCATTTTCATCGACTAACGGTCCAACAGTTGAAGTAACTAATTTTTCCTTTCTTTAAAAGAAATATAGCTCTAAGTTTACGAAAGTTTGCTTCCTTGAAATTAGGGACTTTCTCGATGCTGCTATTTGGTTCGTTACTAGTAAACTTTAAACTGAAAGTTATTGTACGATGGTTGCTGTTACTGAATTCATAACCAACATTCAAATTCTCTATTAATTCTTCTTTGTTGCAAGTACAAGGTCAAGAACATTATTACCACGGGGTCGGTGATCGAACAAATTGATAGAGTGAACTCTCTTGCAAGTTCGCATACAAGCCATTTCCGGAGTGTGAAGTAAGAGTATCGCTCCACTTGCTCACAGGTAAATTAAAATCACCAAAAATTACAATATCTTGTGAGTTATTTACATCTGCAATTTGTTCGTAAATTTCTTGGTCAGTTTGCAGTGATTGACCTGGAGGTCTGTATAAATAATGCAAATATTATTTTTGTACCTTTATTATTTTTTATTAGCACAAAGGATGTGTCGACGTTCACAATTTGAGGTTTTGACAAGAGGGTCGGGTTAAGACTTTCTTTGATATATAATAAATCGCCACCTCCATTTCTATTGATTCGGCTTTTCTCAAACATTACATAATCAGGAAGTGAATACTCTGTAAAAAGTCTCTGTCTTCTGTATTGAGCCAAGATTCTTTTATGCCAATCATGTCATAATTTGATGTAAACACTAGTTCCTCTAAATCTGAACATTTATTGCGTATGCTACGAGCGTTTGCATAGAAAACCTTTAAAGTTGTGGATTTAGAACTCACAGAACGCTCTTTAATCAAATTTTTGGTTCTGGTCGGATCTACATTTACATTCATGGCTGTTCTCGATCCTCGTTCGTTATCCCTGGCGGTTTTGAATTTGGGTCTTGTTGATGGAGCTTTATCCAAATTTATGGTTCTTGACGGATTAGCATTTCCTTCGCAGGTTGCCGTCCTCGCTGTCTTCGGTCCTCCTTCCCGGTTGTCCTGTGCCGAGTCGATTTCTTCTCTAAAAATCCTTCACCGCATCGTTGAGAAGACGCCCAAAACATGCTCCTCCCATCTGGTTCAGATGAACTCCATCGTCTGAAAACATATAGTCATCGTAGTAGAAATTGTCCCAGGTGTCTGCGAATCCCATCTTCTCCTTCCTGCAGAGGAGACAACGATTTGTGCTGGTGGCTATGTTGTAAAATCGGCTCTCTACACCAAGCCAAAGGACGATTCCTGAGACGATGATCCTTGATGACTTCTCCTTAAACGACTTGATCAGCTGCTGGTACTTTAAAAGCAAATCTTCCGACCGGGTTCGCTGTACATCGTTAGCTCAGACGTCGATGACGTACATTTTATTAGCAGGGGCCAGCTTCGATACTTCGTCAACTGCAGCAACTACGTCGTCCACACCAATCACCAGGGATACAAAAACGCTTCCTGGTTTTAGGTGCACTGGGTCAAAACTCTGCAAGCTGACCACGTATCATCGAGTCTCCCACGAGCCGAACTTCTTCTGTTTTCTCTTCGTCATCTGAGTCTGTGAGTATCTGGAAACGGTTGTGACACTCAGTAACCGGTATGAATTTCCTGGTCTTGGGGCAAACGTTGTGCCATGCTCGACAGGAGAGAGAGAGAGAGAGAGTAAGGTGGATAATAAAATATAAATAATGTGGGTAGAGAGGTACCATTATTAAGGAGAGAGAGAAAAAGAGAAGATTTATATACTGTATATATGTGGGAATAACCTATATGTCAAGGCTGGAGGCTTGGATAGTAACAAGGTGTCAGAGAGAGAGAGAGAATGTGTGAGTGAGTGAGAAAGTGTGTGTGCGTGAGTGAGTGTGTGAATCAGTGTGTGCGTGTGTGTGTGTGTGTGTGTGTGTGTGAGAGAGAAAGAGAGATTTATGTGGTAAAGTAAATAACCAGTATAAAGGTTGCTTCGAGTAACCAGGTGTGCAAGACCTACCTGTGTTCAACCCATCCCCGTCCATTAGCTTGATGAAGAACGCTCCTACGGGCATATATGATGAACTTGGTAGAAGGAGGGGAAGAGAAAAATAATACAAGGGAAGGAATTAAACAGATAAGAGTAAATACGAGGAAGGAAAATATATAAAGGGAGAAGATGTATCAAGGAACGTAATAGTGAGCAATATATAATTGTACATATACATTAACTTGTCTGAAGGAGGAAAAGATAAACTTATATACAAGGAAAGGAAATATATAAAGGGAAAAGCAAACTCAAGGAACATATAGCGACTATTAATTAATATATAATATGACTTAATTGGTTGTACGTCATTAATATTGATGAAGAGTGTTCCTTGGGGAATATATGAACTTGGCTGAAGGAGGGAAAGCGAAGAGTAAACACAAGGGAAGGAAATGTTTCAGAAGAAGTGAAAACTCAAGGAAAATATAGTGTTAAGGTGAAATTTGTACTTACATTTTCATTTATGTATGTATTTATTTTCTTCGTTTCCTCCCAAGACCTTTATCTAACTAAGGTATCTACCCAAGGTAACGAAATATATAAAGGTAGAAGAAATTTACTCCAGGAACGTATATCGAGTCATGTATAATCTGACTTAAATGGTTGTACTTCGTTAGTGATGAAGAGCGCTCCTTGGGGGAATATATGAACTAGGGTGAAGGAAGGAAAGAGAAGCATAAAATATATGGTCAGAAATATATAAAGGGCAAATAAAAATCAAGGAATCTATAGTTGTGTATACTATGTGTTCAATATGTTCTTCCCTTATATACAGCATATATATCCGTATTTTCTCCTAGGGAAATATATATACTTAACTTAAAGAGGGGAAAGAGAAGCGTAAATACAAGGAAAGGAAATTCATGAAGAGAGGATAAAACTCAAGGAACATATAGCGAGTAATATATCTATCTATCTATCTATCTATCTATCTATATGCTCAGGCCCAATCCCCATTTTGGGGGTTGCCGACTCAAGACAGAGCAAGAACAGGGAAAACACAAAAACAACATAAAACAAAAAATAAACACAGATAAAAAACACAAACTCACACACATCCAGGTCACCCAGGAGAAGACCCAGAGACCAGGGTTACCAAGGTCGCTCCAGCACTCCCCCGGCCCCTGACCACCCGGAGAGGTTCCGATCTCGGCAGGCAGACATGCAGCGGAGCCAAAGCCACAAGCCCTCCCACCACACTTCCAGGCACACCCTTCATATTAATCGTCCCCCCGGGCCAGGCGCCTGATGGACTATTATCTAGTCGAACTTACGCCCGACCCCTTACTCCAAATGACCATGTGTTCACTCAACTATTCACAAGCATTCTCCATTCACTCCTGTCCACCACCACTTCCCCTGCCTGATCTATAGTCATTCCTCTATCATCCAAAGCCTTTCTTACACAGTCTCTCCATCTCAATGGGGGTCTTCCTGCCCTTCTATCTCCCCTTGTACCTGACTCACATATTCTCTTTGTAAGCCTTTCATCTCCCATTCGTTCAACATGACCATACCAGCTCAGCACCCTTCTGTCCACTCTGGCTGACAAATGTTCCTGCTGCCCCACTCTCCTACGTATCTCTTCATTCCTCAATCTGTCTCTACGAGTAATATATAATCTGACTTAAATGGTTGTACTTTGTTAGTGATGATGAAGAGCGTTCCTTGGGGAATATGTTAACTTGGCTGAAGGAGAGAAAGATAAGAGTAAATTCAAGGGAAGGAAATATATAAAGGTAAATTAAAACTAAAGGAACATGTAGTTAATGTTGATGAAGAACACTCTTGTAGGGGAAAAGAAGAGTACATGCAAGGGAAGGAAATATATATACAGGGACAACAATATTCATAGTGAGTGATATATAATTTGACTGAAATGGTTCAACTTGACTGATGGAGGGAAGGATAACAGTTAATACAAGAGTAATAAATATATAAAGGGTGAAGGAAACTCGAAGGAACCTATCCTATAGTTAGTAATATATAATTGGACTTGAATTGTTGAACTGAATTGAGCTGACGGAAAGAGGAAAGTAAATAAAGGGAAGGAAATATATAAAGAGAGGTGATAACTCAAGGAATATATAGTTAGTGTTAATAAAACGTGCTCCTATGGTCTAGTATATGAATTTGGCGGAAGGAAGGAAAAAAACCATAAATATAAGGTCAGAGGTATGGAAAGGGGGAAGAAAACTCGAGGAACATATAGTGATGATTTCAATTCAATTCCATTCAAAACATGTTATTGTCATGAACGTTTAGCTTACAAAATAAATACATATACACAAATAAATGCAGTTCATGACAAAGAGCCCTGAATACCTGCTGGTATACAGTATATGCCCTCATAATCAGACTTATACTTCTGAACTTGACTGAAGGAGGGAAAGAAGAGTAAATACAAGGGAAGGAATTATATATACTGTATATATATATATATATATATATACTGTGATGTGTAGCAGGAGAGGAGGAGAGAGAAGACGCGCTAACCTACACAAACGCTGGTATCTTGCGGTACCTCTCGACTACCAAGACCAACCGTGGGAAGGGGACATTTTATGGGTATATTGACATCTTGGAACCATGAGAAAAGATGTTGCCCACGGAATGAGAGACGTTCTAAGGAGCCCGTGTGACTCTGTTAAAAGATTCGTGTGACTCCAATTGCTTGCCGAAAGTTGAAGGGTAGGAAGGAGATGTGAGTTAGGAAATAAGGGTACAGAATCAGTGTCGCCCTGAGCCAGGCGGAGGACGGAGGTAAAAGAGTCTCCCTCGCTCCTGTCTGGGCCTGTTCGTGCTTGCTGGCTTCCTAGTTCCGTGAGTTGAGACACTTAGGTGAGTGTAATGTTTAGTATCCTTAGAAGGGAGATGAGACAGCATATATATATTGTGTATGTGTAACGAGCCCTAGTGTGTGTGGTGCTCTATATATTTGGTGAGTGTTTTATGTGTTTGTTCAGTGGACACTGATTCGTGTCTTTGGGTAGATACGTCGTCCGAGCGTTATCTGACGATAATTATCTAAACACGGTAGCCTGTCAATCAATGTTGTTAATTAAATATCCGTGACTGGTGTTTGTGTGTTTTACCCCATGGTGGTATTTTATGGTGTCGTGTGTTGATTTGTGATTGAGTTGTGATTCTTCACAGTTTATGTTCAGTCTAAGTGTTGATTCACTGTTTGCCTTTAATGTTCTCTTAGTGTGTTAATTCCTTTTAACTAGTGCATTAATTTACTTAAAGCTTTCATTCGGTGTGTTTAGTCAATTCTTATTCACTGATACTCTGGTGTTTCGTGTGGTGTATGTTGTGTTAAAGATCATTGCTTTGATTAACTGAATTATTGTGCTTGTTAACCTGTTCGTTTACCCTAGTTAATTATAATTTTATTAATACGAAATTAATGGTGTTTGATATCATCCTTTTCTTCATTGTTTATGTTAAATCATTTTGGAGTTATATACGTAGTCAGATTGTGTGTTGCCGGTGTTTGAATTTTAATCTCTTGGGTTCAGCACCGTAGGGCCGTGACAATATATATATATATATATATATATATATATATATATATATATATATATATATATATGATATTGACTGGTTGCATGGAAAGCGCAGCTTACACAGATGCCTAGGTTGGTAAGGCCCTGAGTAAGATAATGAATGGAAACAAAGCTTCAGTAATTACTCTTTCAAGAGATATTGTTTATTTTCCCATTGTATTCACTTGTTCGAAGAGATTTACTGTACGAAAAAGGCTTACTTCCCTCCTTCGTGAATGTTATCCACAAATTAACCTTAGAGTTATTTTTAAATCTGGGCGCAATATAGGCATTTTTTGTTTAAATATAAAGATATAATTCCTGGGGACCTGGCTTCTTGTGTTATTGATCAATACAAGTGTGATAGCTGTATTGCTACATATATCGGTAACACAAAGAGGCATCTGAGGACCAGGATTTCGGAACATAAAGGTGTATCAGTAAGAACGGGTTTGCCAATATCAAAGCCTGTTCATTCAGCTATTCGGGACCATGCTTTTAATCATGGCCATCCTATAAATAGAGATAAATTCGCGGTTTTAGACAGTAGCGCCAGTGACCTGGACCTACTATCACTCTAGAAAGCATTCATTAAGCTATGGTACGCCCTACCATAGGTGATAATGAAACCTCTGCCCCCCTTCTTTGCATTTAAAATGTTGACATGTTGGCTTATAATAACTTAGAGTAACGTCAACTACCTAAATTTGCCTTCTCTATATTTGAATCATAAACATAAATTATGTCCTTTACCATGTCAATCGTTTCCATATTAGCTTTTCTGGTACTACATTTTAGTTGGTTTTTCTGAGACTTCCTCCAATTTTGGCTTTCTTTTCCCACATTATTGTATATTCTACATGTTTGTAAATATTGTGTTCACTTCTGCCTACAAGATGTTTGTCATATATGGCCCTGTTAACCACATATATAGGCCTACTGTATATACTGTATATAATATAGTTTCCGTTGATGAAAGGCGCTCCTAGGGGAATATATGGACTTGGTTGAAGAAGGGAAAGAGAAGAAATACTACAAGGGAAGGAAATAGAAAGATAAGAGTAAATATAAGAAAAAGACATTGTATATATGAAGAAGGTACCTAAAGGAAAATAATAGCGAGTAATATATTATCTGATTAAAGTATATGAACCTTACTGAAGGAGGAAAGAGGAGAGTAAATACAAAACAAGGAAATATATGTAGGGTGAATAAAAATCAAGGAATATAATAATTATAGTTGTGTATACTATGTTTTCAATATTGTCCTCCCTTATATACAGTATATACAGTATATACAGTATATACAGTATATACAGTATATACAGTATATACAGTATATACAGTAAATACAGTATATACAGTAAATACAGTATATACAGTATATACAGTAAATACAGTATATACAGTATATACAGTAAATACAGTATATACAGTAAATACAGTATATACAGTATATACAGTATATACAGTATATACAGTATATACAGTATATACAGTATATACAGTATATATCACAGTATATACAGTATATACAGTATACAGTATACAGTATATACAGTATACAGTATATACAGTATATACAGTATACAGTATATACAGTATACAGTATATACAGTATATACAGTATACAGTATATACAGTATATACAGTATATACAGTATATACAGTATATACAGTATACAGTATATACAGTATACAGTATATACAGTATATACAGTATATACAGTATACAGTATATACAGTATGTACAGTATATGCATTATATACAGTTAAAAACAGCATATACAGTATATACAGTATATACAGTATATACAATATATACATATATACATATATACAGTATATACAATATATACATACAGTATGTATACCAGTATATACAGTATACAGTATATACAGTATATACAGTATATACATACAGTATATACAGTATATACATTATATACAGTATACATAATAAAAGTATATACAGTATATACAGTAATATACAGTATATACAGTATCGAGTATATACAGTAATATACAGTATACAGTAACATACAGTAATATACAGTATTACAGTATATACAGTATATGCAGTATACAGTATATTCAGTTATACAGTATACAGTATATACTGTATATACAGTATATACAGTAATATACAGTATATACAGTATATACAGTATATACAGTATATACAGTAATATACAGTATATACAGTAATATACAGTAATATACAGTATATACAGTATATTACCAGGCATATACAGTATATTACCATGCATATACAGTATATACAGTATATTACCAGGCATATACAGTATATACAGTTATACAGTATATACAGTATATAACAGTATATACAGTAATATACAGTATATACAGTATATACAGTATATACAGTATATACAGTATATACACTTATACAGTATATACAGTATATACACTTACAGTATATACAGTATATACAGTATATACACTTATACAGTATATACAGTATATACAGTATATACAGTAATATACAGTATACAGTATATACAGTATATGCAGTATATACAGTATATACAGTATATACAGTAATAGACAGTATATACAGTATACAGTTATATACAGTATATACAGTAAAATACAGTACAGTAATATACAGTATACAGTTAACATTACAGTATGCAGTATATAAAGTATACAGTATATTACAGTAATATACAGTATATACAGTATACAGTAATATACAGTATAATACAGTAATATACAGTATACAGTAACATACAGTATATACAGTATATACAGTTCAGTATACAGTAATATACAGTATATCAGTATATACAGTATACAGTAATATACAGTATATAACAGTATATACAGTATACAGTATACAGTATATACAGTATACAGTATATACAGTATACAGAATATACAGTATATACAGTATATACAGCATATACAGTATATACAGTATATACTGTATATACAGTATACAGTATGACAGTATACAGTATATACAGCATATACAGTATATACAGTATATACAGTATACAGTATATACAGTATATACAG
This sequence comes from Paralithodes platypus, assembly GCA_032716605.1. Classification (NCBI taxonomy): domain Eukaryota; kingdom Metazoa; phylum Arthropoda; class Malacostraca; order Decapoda; family Lithodidae; genus Paralithodes; species Paralithodes platypus. The sequence continues at coordinate 67,017,214 of CM064486.1, forward strand.
TATATACAGTATACAGTATATACAGTATATACAGTATATACAGTATATACAGTATATACAGTATATACAGTATATATCCGTATATACAGTATATACAGTATATACAGTATATACAGTATATACAGCATATACAGCATATACAGTATATACAGTATATACAGTATATACAGTATATTATATATATATCCGTACAGTATAACAGTATACAGTATATATACAGTATATACAGTATATACAGTATATATCCGTATATACAGTATATACAGTATATATCCGTATTTTCTCCTGGGGCAATTCATGAACTTGGCTGAAGGAGGGAAAAAGAAACATAAATATAAGGGAAGGAAATATTTATAAAGGGTAAATTAAACTCGAGGAACGTATAGCGATTAATATAATAATATAGTCTGACTTAACTGGGTGTACTTCGTTAGTGTTGATTAAAATAGAACTCCTGGAGGATTATATGAACTCCTGGAGGATTATATGAACTTGACGGAAGGAGGGAAACAAGGTCAGACATATATAAAGGGTAAAGCAAAATAAAGAAATATATACTGTAGTTAGTGTTGATGAGTGATCCTGGAGGAATTATGGAATATATGAGCTTGGCTGAAGGAGGGAAAGAAAAGAGGAGTTATACAAGGTAAGGCAAGGAATAAAGGGAAAACTAAAACATGAGTAATATAGACTTAAATTCTTCATTTTACACATTGAAATTTGATGTAGAATGACGCCATGTATATCACACTATTAAATAACGTGTCTATGTTTTTTATTTTTTTTTTATTTTTATTTTTTTTTTGCTAGCTTACCATATATAAATATATAAATAAATATATTGAAAACTATGAGATTTTTCCGACAGAAAAAAATCGTTAAACAAATTACAGGCTAGCTTTCAATCGCCAGGAAAAAGAATGACACCTAAATGGCACACAAGGACTTAATATTGACAAACAAATGGGGCGAAAGGTCTTAAAATCGCCAAACTAATAGAATGAACGTCTTAAAATCTCAAAACTAAGTGGGCTTAACTTGAGAAAGAAGAAGGTCCAGAAAAGAACACAAACTTCTTATAGTCTATAATTCCAAGCAATGACAGCAATTGGGTGTTGATAGTAAAATATCTCCTACCCTTAACCCCTTCTGTACCGGCGATGTCTTTGTAATTATATTCTAGCTACATGTTGACGATTTTATGTAGTTTAAGAAGGATCTGTGGTAGTAGAAAGGGTTAAGTGATATAGTTCGAAGCCTGTTGATTGCTGGAGGCCCTTTTAAAACTGAATAAAATCGTCTAATAGTAGCCAGAATAAAGTGAAAAAGACGTCGCGGTACAGAAGGGGTTAAAGCGCATACAAATACACTAGTGACACATAAGTAACTCGTATATCATACATTTAAATCAGTTAGTCAGTAGCCAGTAGTCAGTATGAAAAGGCTCGCGAATCTCATGTATGTATGTATGTGCAATATACTGTACACTCAGGCACCTTCCCCCATAGCTGGGGATTGCCGACTCGAGACAGAGCGTCTGGGACCACTTTCGCGTTCCCTCGCCCTTTTCTCTGTCTTGTCTAGTAGGTGAATTCTACAGGGAAAAGAGGATTTCTAGCCCCCTGACTCCCGTAGTGGGAGTAAATTCTGGAGGTGGGATTCCCAGTCCCAACCTCCAGAGGTTGATTTTATATAAATCAGACATTTCCGTGAAAAAGCGAAAGGTTATTGAAACAATAATGATAGGCCAATACATTCTAGTAATGATGAAACCACCACCAATCATGGCTTCAATAATCTGACGCTTCTGTAACAGTATCGGCCATTTTAACAGAAGTATAGTATATGTATATAAGATCCAGCAAAGCAAATGCCGGTATAACGTGGAATACATATTTACTGTAGTATTGATTACAAATTTAGCTACAAATGCATAAGCTGGACCTTTATTAAATATACATAATACTGCGTTTCTATATACTTTACATATAACCAAAACTAACACCTTTGAGATCCCTTGTTGCATGGTAAATTATACAATGAATGTTTGAAAACGTGGCAGACATTGAACTTTTAATATATATTATTAGTTTAGTTATTTATATATTATTATTATTGATATGTATTTATTCTTTCCCGTTTCACTTCTTCATCTCCCCCGTCTTGCTTGCCACTCATCTCTCTTAAATGTCGCGTGAACCTACTCCTGTTCTTAGTTGATCATTATTTATCTACCTGTTCTCCGGTACATTTCTTCATCTCCCCCCTTGTCTTGGCTACTATTCTTCTCTCTCCGCGTATGCCTCGTGAACTACTCCTATTATTAGTGTTCTTCCCTCTCTTACTCTCCTTCTATCTCTTGTACTCCCTCCTCCTCTCCAATCTCCATCTTTTCCTGCGGTTCTACTTTTCATCTTCTACCTCTTTCGCAACATCTACCTTATCTTCCACCTCTTTTTGTACCTCCTCATTTTCGATATTGTTGTCCTCTTCTTGCCTCTTCTCTTTATCACACTCCTCCTCCTTTATCTCTTCCTTCCTCCTATCCCTTTATGCACTCTTCTTGCCTCTTCTCTTTATCACACTCCTCTTCCTTTATCTCTTCCTTCCTCCTATCCCTTTATGCACTCTTCTTTCTACATTTGCTTCCCCTGTTCTTCCATCTCCTCCTCTTCTTCCTAGGCTACAAAGTTCGTATAATACTAAGGGATTTAGGGATTTTCCTTTCTTCTGACGGCTAGTTGGGATAAAACTTTGGGAATTTATGTGTTGTGTTAAGTTTACCCCCACAATCGTTAGGAGAGAGAGAGAGAAAATGCAATGACAATTAAATAACTGTATGCCATTGTTGTCCTTGTGCATTCCAAACATAAGTTATCATTATATAATTCAATGTACAGTATATTGAACATTGCAGTAAGTTCGTTGATAAGTGTGTAAACACCATCCACTCTCGTGTAAAGCTCTAGCTCTGCTAAAACATACCTTTTATTCTCCAAAAAGATTTGTTTTCTTCGTAGAACAGACCAAAACGAACACAAAAGTCTCGCCAGGAAATATATATAGACACCTAAATGGCGCGAAAGGTCTCCATATTGACAAACAAATGGAGTGAAAGGTCTTAAGATCGTCAAACTAATGGAACAAACTTATTAGAATCTCAAAACTAATGGGACTAAACATGAGGGAGAAGGGGGGCCATAGAAAGCAACCATCCTCCCTTAATGCCAAGCTATCCCTCGCACTAGTATAGCATTAATCTAAATATACTCTAACCAATACCATAACACAATGTTTTAGTAAAGAAATAACCTATACAAGTCAATGAAATAAGACTATCCTAATTAATCTATTAATCCCCACAGATCCTCCAGAAACTGCATAAACCATAAATATTCAGGGAAGAGAGACGAGAAATGTAGTGTAGTTTTGTTCAACAAACGCTACACTTGACTAGCACACCACACAGTTCTTCCCAACACACCTAAACCACCTTTAACGTACTGTACTGTACCTTGATATTGGCTCTCTATCACTCCTTCAACCTTGGGGGGACACTTGTTACACGCAGATTTGCCTGTTGTCTCCATGCACATAGAACACAAAATAAACGGCAAATTAGCCACAAATGGGTCTTCACAGCAGTTCGCTTTTACCAGGTGTCTATATATAGTGTGAGGTGAACAGATGCATGACATGTTAGGACACAATTAATATGTCACCACCAGCCCGGGAATCGAACCCAGGTACCCATACTTATTTAGACAAATGTGCAGCTATTCATGTTAAGGGGGGGATGGTTGTTTTGTGTGGCCCCCTTTCTCTCTCATGCTTAACCCCATCAGTTTTCAGATTTGAAGACGTTAGGCCCATTACTTTGGCGATTTTAAGAGTTTTCGCCCCATTTGTTTGTCAGTGATAAGACCTTTTGTGCCATTTAGGTGTCGAATTATTTCCTGGTGAGCGATAGCGAACATTTGGCTACCATAGCGCAGTTGGAATATATGTACATGCTCAGATTAATATGCAGGATTCGAAACTGCATAACAAATCGTGGGCTTGTGCATATTTCTTTAACTGTCTTGATAGCGTAATGCATAAGTGCGCGGAAATTCGATGTGAGTATCCTAGGTTCGAGTCCTTGGAGTGCCACATGTATTTGTTGATTTCATTAAATGAGTTTAGAGGTGGAGTTGGTTGGTGGAAAAACATAATAATTGTATAATAAATTCTACCGACAAATTTTTAAATTGATCTGGCAGGGGGTTCTTGGGTTATATATTGATCTGGCAGGGGGTTCTTGGGTTATATATTGATCTGGCAGGGGGTTCTTGGGTTATATATTGATCTGGCAGGGGGTTCTTGGGTTATATATTGATCTGGCAGGGGGTTCTTGGGTTATATATGATGATTGGATTTATTGAGCTGGCGGGAGGTACTTGGGTTATATATTGATCTGGCAGGGGGTTCTTGGGTTATATATTTGTTTAAGTTTGAAGGAGGCCGAGCGAGGAAACTAAAACAAAATATATAATTATATTAATAAGTAAACCAACAGATAACCTACCCCCTTGATGTTACGCAAATATAGTTAAGTTATAATTATAATTATAATAGTAAGTAAACCAACATATTTAACCTACCCCCTTGATGTTACGCAAATATAGTTAAGTTATTCGTTTCCGTACTACATAGATTAACACTTACTGTATATCAGTACGCATATATTAATTCTATGCTATATATTATTATACAATTATACTCAGCTGAGGTAAGACTAGTGGTATCAGTTAATTGCAATAGATGTTTCAGATTCCCAGACGGTCTTCGAAACCTAAGTAAAATTGCCTACTGTTAACCAAATCATTTAAAAAACGCGTCCTTCTACTCAAAGGATAACATTGAAGCAAATGTTTTACAACAAGCGGGGCCATCCAAACTGAACGAGGTTCCCATACGCATATTGATGGATGTGTTATTACTCCTTACAATTTAAAAAAAAATGCATTTTGACAAACACTTTAGAACTTGCTGGGTGAATTTGTTTTTGTTTACCTAATTTTATGTTACATTCTTTTCCTAAAGTGTATTCAATCTAACCTGGCAGAAGTTGGTAACGCTGTCTATCTATACTTCCAATACTGCCTGTCTTAACTGTTCGTGTGACGCCGCTTTTATTAAATATATTGCCTGTGCAAATGCATAGCAAGGCAGCATTACCAATTTATGTCAGGTTATTTTTGTTTATTTTTATATGTGAGTGACGCAGACAAAATGCAAACGTATCTGTAGCGAATGCCTCCCCTAGAGTTAAAATAGGGACAGGGCCAAAATCAAGGGATGGTCGAGCCAAAATGCCTGGACACACGAAGTTTAACGCAATTTAAGTCATAGGAAGAGGGAAAGAGAGTTCCAGAGCTCAGCTGTTGAATAGAAGAAAGATTGAGAAGAACATTTAATTCTTGGATTGGAGAGTTGTACAAATTAGGTTTGGGATCGTTTTGCAAGAAGGGTGCTACGTGCTCTACGAAGAGGGAGTGGTATACACTGAGAGAGCTCTGAGGAACACTAATTATTGTAATAGCGGTAAAATAGTGAGAGATATGCAACATTGAGGCGAAGAGAGAGAGATTGCTGAGAATTGGTGAGTGAACTTGAGTTAATGAGACTGAAGGCTTTCCTCCCTACTTTGTCGAGAAGTGCTGTGTGAGAGGATCCTCCCCACACGTGTGAACAATACTCAATACATGGACACACTATACCCCTGTACAGAGCAAGAAGCTGCGCAGAGGTAAAGATCCCCCGGAGGCGGTTGAGCGCACCCAGCTTCTGGGAAGCTGTTTTAGCAAGAGTGGTAATATGATCTTTTCAAGAGAGATTAGAAGAAAAAGAGACACCGAGAATATTAAGAGAGGATGAAGGGTTAGTTTCTATATTGTTGAAGAGTAATTCATAGTTTTCAGGAAGGGTGCGACAAATAGACAGATGGAGAAATTGAGTTTTGGAAGCATTGAAAGTAACAAGGTTTTCGCTGCCCCAATAGAGAGAGCGATCAGAAGATAGGTGCTTTATGGCCTCCTTACTTGAGTTTTGGAGTTAATGCTGTGAGTGATGTTGTGGAAGGCTAGTTGAATAGTGTAAAGTAGAGTCGTCAGCATATGAGTGAATAGGGCTGGAAGTGCAGTTGAGAAGGTCGTTGATGAATAATAGGAAGAGAATTGGAGATAGAACAGAGCCCTGAGGAACACTGGAGTTGATAGGATGAGGAAATAAATCGTGGCCGTCCACAACCACAGCTATGGAACGTCTGGAAAGGAAATTAGAGACAAAGGCACAGATGGAGGGATAGAAACCGAAGGAGGGTAGTTTGGAAATTAGGGATTTGTGCCAGACTCTATCGAAGGCATTCGATATGTCTAGCACAGCAGAAAAAGTCTCACCAAATGCTTGAATATAGGATGACCAAGAGTTAGTAAAATAAGAAAGAAAATCACCAGTAGAGCGGATCTTAAGGAAGCCATACTGGCAGTCTGAAAGTAGGTTATGGGACGATAAATGCTTAATACATTTTGAGGTAAGAATAGTTTCAAAAACTTTAGAAATGCAAGAAATGAGAGCAACTGGACGATAGTTGGAGGGTTGAGAGCAGTCACCCTTCGGGACAGGTTGAATGAGAACAAACTTCGTAGCAAGGAGGAAAAACGTTAGAGGAGAGACAGAGACGGAAGAGATTTATCCTAGGCAGGGAGTCAGCACAGAAGCACAATTTGCTAGTACAACAGGAGGAACACTGCCTGGTACGTACGCCTTCTTAGTATTAAGCCCAGAGAGGGAGGATCATCCAAAGTGAAGTTTTGAGCGAAATTATTAGCGAAGAGTTCAGCTTTGTCAGAGTGAAGAAGTGATGGTGAAGGGAAGTCAGAGCGAGAAATAGGATAGAAAGACGAAGAAAAAAATGTTGGAGGTATTTTTGGCTAGATGCCAGAAGGCTTGGTAAGAGCTAGAGTTGGATAGTTCAGTGCATTTATTATTGATGAAAGAATGTTTGGCAAGTCGAAGAACAGATTTGGCTTGATTCCGGGCAGACACATAAGAAGTATAAGATTCTTGAGTTTGAAGGCGACAGTACCATTTGAATGCTTCCTCCGTATTGCGGACATCAGTAGAACAAACATGAGTAAACCAAGATTTGTTTGCATTAGCTGAGATAAAGAAAATGGAATGTATGCTTCCTTGCCCGAGAAGATTACCTCGGTAATGCGTTCATCACTCTCCGAGGGTCCCCAGCTACGGAAGCAGAAGTCATTCCATGGGAAATCAAAGAAGTAATGCCGAAGAGCCTCCCAGTCGGCAGTGCCAAAGTGCCACAAGAGCCACCAGCTGGGAAGATTGGGTGGCCGTACCGGAGAGCTAGGACAGGTGACAGATAAGTTTATGGTCGGAGGAGCCCAAAGAAGATACAAGATTTACAGCATATGCAGAAGGGTTGCAGGTGAGAAATAACTCAAGAATGTTGGGCCAATCTCTGAAGCGATCCCAGATATGGGTGGGTTTGAATACACATGAAATATAACTAAAAATCCAGCCATGTAGGGTTAGTTTGACTAAAGCTGTAAACAGAAAAATACTACTACTATTACTACTTTTATTTCAATGTGACCTCCATGATATACTATCACTGTGATATGAAAAGTCTTCTAACCAGTAGTCTAAATATATAACCGGAATTTACTTCCATTACATTTTTCAAGATCGTATTATTTTCATAATACAAGTGACAATGGCCCCCAATCACACCAGTAGCTGTGGCCCCCTAGCCATCATTCTCCTTTTTTTTTGTTCAGTCTCTGTTACCAATATCAGATTTTACTCTTTTCTTACTCTATCCAGTTGCAGCCTCTATCCAATCGCAACCTCAATCCGGTCGTAATTTGATGCGACTTCGTACCACTGCTGCCTCACAGTTCATGGCTGATACTGTTGTTGGTTTTGGTGCAGACATTCTTGTTCCCCTTAAATACTGAACTAGTTTTACTACTAGAAATTACAACTGCTTTCCTTTTCCTCTCTATAGTTAAAGATTCATTCAAATTTATTCCATTTTGTCCAATATCCAAGTAGAGGAAAACCAGAACTGGTTTTGTGGAGGCGTTCTCGAAAAAAAATAAAAAAATAAAAAGGTTCTGACAAGCATTGGCTGAAAACTTTCCAGATTGAATTGTCAACAGTGTTGATAGGTTTTCAACTGGAAGAAATATGAAGGTCATATTGGATAGAACAAGAAGGTATGTTGTACAAAAAGAAACAATTGTATAACAGATTATTGACAACATTTTACATAATAAAATCATATTTTGTTGTAGTAGTACGAGAAATCCATCAGGGATAATTTATTATTAACCTTTTAGCGGGCAGGTACCCCGCGTGGGGTCTTTAAACAGGTGTTTTTGGCGGGCTATATTTCGCGCCATTGATGAAGTAGATGGCTTGGGTTTGCTTCATCCAATAGGGGAACCTTTCTCCAGCAAATCACAGCCCTCTATCCTATCCCTGCGCGGCGGTGCAGAGCGAGAAGCGAGTCATACTCAGGAAAGCAGCCGTAGTGATCATATGTGCGTCAAGTTTGCTCCCTTCCCACGCCCTCACGCCTAACACAATGGAGGTAGGGTTCTTCAAAGTTGATAGGACATATATAAATAGTTGTACTTTATGCTGGTATGAATGAAATTAGTGTTTGTCTCAAAGGAAATACGAAAATTTGGGTGGTGAACATAGTGTATATCCTGTGCGGGATGTACGCCTGACTTACGTGGGACCGCATGGGGCCACCTTCGACCCTCCCAGGATCTTTGGCCCGCATCACAAATAACCGCGCTCATCCCTGCTGGGATCTTTGGCCCGCAACACGAATAACCGCGCTCATGCCTGCGGGGATCTTTGGCCCGCAACACGAATAACCGCGCTCATCCCTGCGGGGATCTTTGGCCCGCATCACAAATAACCGCGCTAATCCCTGCGGGGATCTTTTGCCCGCAATACGAATAACCGAGCTCATCCCTGCGGGGATCTTTGGCCCGCAACACGAATAACCGCACTCATCCCTGGGGGGATCTTTGGCCCACATCACAAATAACCGCGCTCATCCCTGCGGGGATCTTTGGCCCGCAACACGAATAACCGTATGGCCTGATAGTGATGATGGTGATTGTGCATATATGATGGTGATTAGTGATTGTGATTATATTATTGATGATTATACTGCTATGCAATAAGTTTCCTACAAAATAACCTTGAAACAGAACAATACCTGACTAATAGGTAATGTTAGAAATGATAAAATTATGGTGAATCTATGGTGAATTTTTTGTTAAACATGCTATAGTGGTAGGCCAGTACCTTATTCATTGGTATGGACTCCACATAATGTTAGTTATCATACTTTTTGGCCAAATATAGTAATTTTTATGTAAATTTTCATATTATTCACCATAAATATAGCGATGAAAGTGATAGTGACATTATATATTTCTTTTTTCAGAGACCAGTGGGCTCCTTCTACAAGCAAACCAGAAGCCTTGTCGCCTGTGTCGCCTTGGGGGAAAGAACAATGCCCCTGAAGCACTTGGAGATCTCCCTGTTTATAAGATGCACAAAAGTATTGTCAGCGCGGTCCACGAGGAACTCCATCGACTCTCCAACGCCACCAATACAACCACCGAGGAGAGGCCAGAGGAGTTCAGTGCTCAACAGGACGTTGAGCAACAGGACACCACCACCCATCACATGTCAAGTATGGTGAACATGCGGCAGAGGTGCAAGCTTTCCAGCCAGAAGGTGGACATACATCAGTCACGGTGGATGTGCGACACTTGTCAGGTCGTCCTGTGCCTGACTGGCAACCTAAATTGCTTCGCTCCATTCCACAAGGAAGTATAAATAAATAAATATGGAAGTAACTGGTGTAAAAAAAAAAATATGTAAGTTATTTGTTTTCATTAAAGTCTATTTTTATATAGATCAAGGCAGTATTTCGTTACTCATTTATTCTAGTATGTAAGTAAAAGTTCACATTATTGCTAATTATACTTATTTATGTTGCTGACAATTATTTAAAATCATATTAAGTTGAAATAAGACATATATTTAGTGAAAAACATTGCACCAAAACAGGCCAAACATCCCTGGCGGGATGTTCATGGTTGCCTGTGAGTCGGGCGAATAGCCCATACGGGTTATTTGTTTGACGCAACATTGCAACATTCAAGTGCACCAAACTGAATATTTCACAACAGTAAAAATGTCTTAGAAACACCTCAATGTTCATGTCCAAAGAGTTTTTTTTTTATATTTCAACGATTTCACCAAGTGCCCTCTAAAGGGTTAAACATAAGTTCGTAGATAACTCGTGAATATGAACCTACTTCAAAGGTAGTTCTCAATGCAAATATACACTGTATAGACAAATACAAAAATTCAAAACAAAGTGAAGAGTAACAACAATGAGATAAACTTATCTCTGTGTCAGCATTTCCGGTACTGGAGATGGATGGATAATTTTTCTTGAATAAATCAATAATGCCAAATAATTTTGAATGGCCAGTAATGTAAAGTATAACATTTATGAAGATAATGCTATCTGTGTTGATATATTTGCTAATATATGTTTATCGCTCGTTCTGTTCGGTATATAATTGGTGTTTAGTATTAGACAACAGCTCATGGATTCTGATAGTAACTAGACAGACTCGATTAACTTAAACATTTTGCTGATTTGTTTAATTAATTGTCTTTCGAAGTAAGTTCCATTCCACTTGCACTTCAACTTGCTGTCAAAAGAAGTAGGTTGGATCACACCAGTATCAAATGTATTACATAATATAGATCCTTATACGTGTGGATGAAGCCAAACTTCAAGCTAAAACGCCAACATAAATTTAGACTTTAATAACATGGTTAGATCACGCTTTGCTATTACTCAAGAGAAGCTTAATACAAATGAAAGGGACTCGCTTAATGGGACGTTTTTGTTAACCCCCTTTTCCCTCATCTGTGTCCCTAATTGTTTTGAGATTTTAAGACGTTCGCCCTATTAGTTTGGCAATTTTAAGACCTTCGGTTGATTTATTTACCAATATTGTGAGCTAAATGTTAATGAAGAACTTTAATATGTCCTGGATGAATGAAAATTGCCCTACTTTAGGACCCTTTGCAAATAGATAAACTAAGTAGAAAATAGTAATTCTTAAACAGGTAAACTATGTATTAGCAATCGTGACCAGAACAAACCCAATCTGATAAACCATCTTTTGTCGGCTCATATTGTTTGTTTGTTTATACATTATCATCAGCTAAATTAAAGGATTGCAACAGTACAATGCATTAAGGAGATAACGAGGGCCATTAGAGCTATACACCACACAATGGACGATCAACGGTACTGAAAGCTAAATAATGTCCCAAGTTTTACAATGTACCTGTCTAAATGGAATAGATACATTGACAACATATTTACAATGTACCTGTCTAAATGGAATATATAAATTGACAACATATTTGTTTTTTAAATGCAATTATGTATTAGTTTATATCTATTTTATTTTGTATTATGATATATTGTTTTTTATATATTTTTTATATGTCTATGTAATTATATTGTATTCCTTAAACTTCTACCAAGCTTAAATAAACACCCCTCTCCTTCGAGATAAATGTTTTATTTACGGCAGAAGGATGTTCTGGCAAAAACCAGGTTCCTCGTAAGTTAAAGGGTCGCTCTTGCTCACCAGGAACTAATAGGCACCTACATGGCACGATAGTTCTTAACATGTGCAAGGAAATGGGGCGAAAAGTCTAAACATAACCAAACTAATAGGGTGAATGTATTCAAATTTCAAAACAGATGGGGCTAAACATGAGGGAGAAGAAGGTCCATAATCACCCCCCTCACCACCACCACCACCATTTACCTTTAGTCGCTTATTTACATTAGACACTAATATACCTGCATACAGTAGGTGTACTGTATATTGTGCATATATTGTTAATATATATATTTTTTTTAAATTTTTGGTTCTTTATGCATGAAAACATTTCCGCATTACATGTAATTAAAGATACTCAATGTTACATAGAGTATATTCATGGACATTATTATATATTTATTAATGTTATATTTAATTATTTATGTATTCACTCATTCATTTATTTATTCATGTATATTTATTTGTTGTTCATGTTTTTATTATTTGTTTCAGTGTTGTTTACTTATATATGTATTGTTCAAATATATATTTAGTTATATACAGTATTTAAAATACTTTTACTGATTTTGTATATTTGTTTTTGTATTTATTTCATATGTTTTCCCCAAAGCCAGGGTAAGAAAGGGCAGGATAAGTATGGGGGTGGGTGCGGGGCAAGCCATCTATTCCCATATTCACCATCATATCTTTCCTGGGTTATGGTGCTAATGATCCTTGCATGGGTTGCACCAGAGGATTTAAGGCTAGAAACGTAGTATAAATATCCGGGGGCGCTTGCTCAGTGTTCTAGCTTGCGGACCACTTATCATTTTCAATTGGTAATAAAGGTAACTCACTCCCTCAATCAATCTTTCCTTAATCCTACAAATTAGATTGCTTTAAACTTTGTGTGTCCAGGCATATTGATCACTACGTCCCTTGAATTTGGCTCTCTGTCACTTTTGGATTTGGGGGAGACACTCGTTGCCTTTCGTCTCCTTAATACACATGGGAAAACAAATGCTACAATACAATACAATAATACGAAACCAATAATATCCGCGCTTCTTGTCATTCTTAACCCCTACTGTACCGGAGGATTCAGTAATAAAAGTCCCCCCCCCCCCAGTCCCAAGCAATGTGGCCAAAATGGCAAGATAAAACAATCTTCCAACTCAAGAGGTGAAGGAAGATGGCTCTCCCACCCTTCAGTGGGTTTTATATAAGCTGAGAAGTGTTGCCATATCGAGAGCAGTGCTCAAACGGTTGTGGTACCAGGTACAGCCTGATACAGGCAGTTACAAGAAAAGTACATTACTGACGGCTCCTAGCCATCGCTGGGACTGGGGATTGACTTATCTACTGACGGCTAGTAGCCGTCGCTGGGATTGGACGGGCTAACACCTTACATTTATAATTATTTCATGCATCGTTATCTCTCTCTCTCTTTCTCTCTTACACATATACACACCTTTCCACGCCAACACACACTCACATTCTCCATCACGCTCACACACACACACACATCCGGGTCGCTATGGTCCAGTGGTTTAGAGTGCTGTGACCACGAGGGCCATCAGAATGCTAAAGGTTTTATCGGCCATAGCGACGGAGAGAATTGTATCGTGGTTCCTCGCTAACCAAGCTGCTATCAGCCTGTGTCAGCCTACCCATCTTCTCACCAATACAAAAAGAGTATCTGCGTATGTACTTGGTGGGAAGCCAGGCACCTCACGGTCGCCAAAGGTTGCATGTGACCTCGTAGTTATGATAGAGTAAGCATTGTACTGTACCTAGGTTTAAGAAAAACTCTGTAGATTTTCAGCCTCAGGGCTGCAATGAACAATAAACCAGCAATTATTATTATTATTACGCTCTCACACACACACACACACACATTTCCACACCATCACACTCTCCATAACTAACAGGGAAGGAGAACAAACACCGCACGGGATCCGGTGGCAGCCGGGATCAACCTTTCTTTATGATGCAAGGAAAAAAAAATAAGGAGGATATTCAGACACTGGTGATGGGCTGTGGGATGGGGGGGGGGAGGGGGTAGCACAAGAAGATGATGAAATAGTAGATCATAATAGAAGCTGAAGGATGAATGAGGAAGGATGAATGGACGTACACAAAGTATAAATAACAAGGAAAGAGAAGTACAAAATAATAATATATATAATGATATGCATAATAAAATATAATGAACAACTTGAGATATCGACAATTCACACATAACAATATATTACCATATGTGGGATCCATAGAGCAGTGCTTCATGCAGTAGAAAAGTATATTATCTCGACCTACACACACACACACACACACACACACACACACACACACACCAAGGTTTTACCGCTAGATTATATTCCAAATATACTAAGCACTATCAGGTTTGGCAGTCACATATGTTTGGTTACTTCATGTATACGCGTTGGAGATGGTGATAATGTATGCATTTCAATGGCCGCACCAACCAGTGCGTTTAAGGGGATAATTGATATTTATTTGTTTATATATATACAGTATATTATTATTTTAGTTTGCTATCTAGGCCTCCCATTAACCATTTAACAAATCCTCAAGATGGGCCCCTTAAAGATTAATTTGTACAATTTTCGATAGAAAAATGGCCCGGCCGAAGGCCGATTACTCCAAAGATACAGGCTCGCTATCGCTTACTATTGCTCTCTAGGAAAATATATAGACTACTGTATATGGTACGAATATATAGACTACTGTATATGGTACGAATATATAGACTACTGTATATGGTACGAATATATAGACTACTGTATATGGTACGAATATATAGACTACTGTATATGGTACGAATATATAGACTACTGTATATGGTACGAATATATAGACTACTGTATATGGTACGAATATATAGACTACTGTATATGGTACGAATATATAGACTACTGTATATGGTACGAATATATAGACTACTGTATATGGTACGAAAGGTCATATTATTGTCAAAGAAATTGGGCGAAAGCTCATATAATCGACAAACTAATGGGGCGAACGTCTTAAAATCTCATATCAAATGGGGCTAAACATAAAGAAGAAGGGGGGCAGAAAAAGCAACTAACTCACAAAATAAGTGATTAGCCAATGAAAGAAGATTCCATTGCTAGTCTTACGTATTTATAAGTATTGGATTTAACGTAATGCTCAACCCTTTCAGTACCGGTGCTGTACTTTTAACTTTTCGCTAGCTACACTTATGCGATTTTATTCAGTTAGAAAAGTACCTCCAACAAATTAAGGCTTCAAACTATCTCTCTTAACCATTATATTATTACTACAGATCCTTCTTAAACTGCATTTTTTTTTTTTTTTTCTATATTCCAACTTACTTCCTCTCGGCATAGGCTGAGAGCCTTAACATTCACCGCTTTACAATGAACAGTGAAGCCCGTGAGGTCTTGTTCCAGTCTAGGGAGTGAGACATGTGAAGCACGTAGAGTACAACGAGCACCTGCCATCTTGCCTTCACAAGAGGCACGGTGCTCACTCATGGCCCGAAACGACCCCATCTCTGAAGCCACCTCGTTCCCGTGCTTCACTGTCTCATCCCCTACACTCGGACTCTCACACTTACACACACACAACGCCACCTGTTGAGCAGATAACTCACCATCAAAATGGCCTTACTATGGCTAGAATAAACTTATACAGACGTCGCTGATACAGAAGGGGTTAATGCAGGGACCTTCACCTCCCACCAATTCAGATTATGTTCACCAGCTGTTAACTAATAATATTCATAGGTAACTAACGACCGCAGTCAACAATATATGTATTGTTATATGCATGAAATATAAGTCAAATGTTATCATCCACCAATAGGTACATTAACCCTTACAGTACCGGTGCTGTCCTTCTAACCTTGTTTAGGCTACTATCATACCATTGTATTCAGCTTAGAAAGGGCCTCCAGCAATGAATATACTTCGAACTATCTCACTTAACCCTTTTTACTACCACACATCCTTTTCAAACTGCACACAATATTCTAGATATAGCTAGATTAATATTGAAAACTGCACACAATATTCTAGATATAGCTAGATTAATATTGAAAAGACGCCGCCGGTACATAATGGGTTAAAACTTCACCAAGCTGAAAGCCAAATGGTATAAGTATAATGTGATGTGGTTTTATTCCATACATACAAAATATTTTGGTAATAATGTCACTTCATGGATGTGGAGGAGGGAAGAACATTCGATAATTTGATCAATCACATGGATCAAATAATTCAGTTACGATAGACAAAGTTCTCTGTTTTGCTTTATCATAGGAAGGGGTCTAACCCCTTCTGTACCAGTGACGTCTTTATATATTACATTCTTGCTATATTTAGACTACTTTGTGCAGTTTAAGAAGGATGTGTGGTAGTAAATAGGGTTCACTGAGATAGTTTGAAGTCTGTTAATTGCCGGAGACCCTTTATATACTGAATACAATCGCCCAATAGTAGCCAGAATAATATTAAAAAGAGCTAGCCGATACAGAAGGGGTTAAGGGGCAGGTAGTCTCATTTGTTGGAGCCCTTTTTCCCTCATGTTTAGCGCCATTAGTTTTGATATTCTAAGAAGTTCGCCTCATTCCTTTCGTGTCGACTTTTTCCTGGCGATTGATAGCGAACCTATAATTTTAGAGGAATCGGCCTTCGGCCGGGAAATTTTTCGACCGAAGAATATATACATTTATCTTGAGAAGGCGTCAAGGGGGTGTTTTTTTTAAGCTTGGTGGAGGTCTAGCGAGGAAACTGAACAAATAAATATATGAATAAATAGACCAAAAATAACAACAACCCCCTTAATAATTCCTATCCGCGACTGTACACTGATTTACAACAAATGTACATTATTTCTGTTTGAGTACTAAATGTAGGAATAGTCCAAATTTAGTAAGAATGTGGCTTGAGTAGCTGTAAATTGTCTGCGATCAATAAAGCAAACATTCGCAACACTCGCCAAACTACAAGGGGATATTTTGTTCAAGCCGAACTTATCAGAGAGAGAGAGAGAGAGAGCATACATAAGATCAAGAGAAGGAATGGGGTTAAATTAAAATAAACTATTTAAAATCAACAATCAATCTCTGAATTAATTAAATAGCTAAAGGACTGCTTAACGGATATAACCTTAATATAAAAGTTGATAACGTAAACAAAGGTAACGAGGAACCAAGATATTCAACACAACAATAGAAGGATTAAGCATAGATTTAAACAAAGGTAATGACCACGCAACACGAAGAAGAGAACAATGGAAATGAAAAGATTAGAGAAAAATACAAGAAAATGGTAAATATGTGGATACCAGAGTAAGCCAAGTGAGGAAAGATATCACGGTCGACCAGGCAGCGGAGAAAAGAAAGGAAATGAGAGCGAGACTTCCCGAGATACAGATCTGCATATATGATATACCATAGTGTATATAATACGGATGCATCCATATACAGTAGCTGTCAATGGATATCGGCTTATATTTACCAATACTATTGGGTGAGGGTCTACCCAACCATAGCCGTTTCAGTTTGCCTCTTCTTCCTGCTTCGGGGGCGGGAGGCTAGGAATTCTCCTTCCCTTGTAAAATTCACCGACGAGACGAGACAGGGAAAGAGGCGAGGGAACGCAAAAGTATTCCCTGACCCTACGAATAGCAACTTGTTATGTTTCTGTTCGGGCTCTGTATCGAGTCGGCCACTCCCCACTTTTTTTGTTTTTCTTGGTGAGTAAGGGAGACAAAAGGCAGAACTGCCTGTATCGAGTGCCTCCCCCAAAGTTGAAATTGTGATAGGGCCCAAATCAAGGGACGTTCGAATAACACAGCACCCCATACCATTGGCCACATCCTAGAAGAATGCATTTCACACAATCACTTACGCCAACAACACAATCTACACTCATTGAGAGCTCTGTGGGAAAGCCCTACCATGGCCTTCCTTGGGGACTCGGGGTTGTTCAGCCAGGCGGCTTAGGGAACGACAACAACAACTTCCTATTTATCTAAGTTCCCTACACTCTTCGCCTATCCCTCTCCACCTTTTCTGTCTTGCCTCCCTCTCTATTCTGTCTTCTCTTCTTTCTCCTTTCCTCCACGATCCTCATTCGCATTCCTCCCCCATACTCCTAAAGTTTTCCTTACGAGGCTCATTTCTTTCTGTTTCTCGTGTAATTTCCCCACATGCACTGGCCCCATTCTTTTTCATCTGTTCCGCTCCTCACACACCTCCTTGGCCTTTTAGTTCATGTCTTTTCTGCAGTTTATCTTCTTGTATATTAGATGCCTTCGTAATTCGTTTTAATTCCAGTAATAATGTTGTATTTGAATCGAATATTACAATTGTAAAATACAAAACTAGAACTGAGTAAAACTTATTAACTTAATTAAATTAAAGTTCATCTGTGAACTATGATCACACACACACATATGTATATATATATAAAGTATATATATATATATATATATATATATATATATATATATATATATATTGCCTAACGCCGTGATCCCCGAAGGGGTGGCCACAAAAAAACCGCCCAATGCACCTCTGTCCCCAGTCAGTCAACGCCCTTCTTCCCAATCAGCACCGCCTTCTTCCATATACTTCCTCACTCCATCCTTCCACCTCTCTTTCGGTTTACTTCTCCCTCTCTGTCCTTCCACCTCACTCTTGTACACCCTCTTAGTCATGCTCTCGCTTCCCATACGTTCCATATGGCCGAGCCATCTCAAGGTGTTCCTTTTCACACGTTCCAGCACATTTACCTCAACACCACACCTCCTTCTTACTTCCTCATTTGTCTGTCTATCCCTCCATGTAACTCCTCACACACTTCTTAAGTAACTCATTTCCACCCCTCTCACTCTTGGTCTGATTCTCTCCACCAACGTCCATGCTTCGCTTCCATAAGTCAGTGTCGGGATTACCACACTGGCATGCAAGGACTTCTTCACTTCCATACTGATCACCCTTTTTCTTGTTACTGCTTTCAGAGTTCCTACAACCCTTTTCCCCTGTTGCACCCTCTTCCGCACTTTTTCATCCATGGTCCCATCTTTACTCAACACACTGCCCAGTTACTTAAATGAGCTGACAATCTCCATAGCCAATTTCACCTCACTGTCTGTGGCTTCACCCCTTTCGAAGACCGTAACCTTGCTCTTCAGATTCCATTTTTCGCACACTGTTCCAAACATATTTACCAGACCCTGCAACTCCCATTCATTATCGCTCATCATAACTGTATCATCAGCAAACCGCAGTACAGGTAGCTTCCACTCATTTCCCTCCCTTATCAGCGATACACCAACATCCATTGCTCTTCCTTGTATTTCTCTCATGCCTCCATCCATATATACAGTAAACAACCACGGGGACATCACACACCCCCGTTTCAACCCAACATTCAGGTAAAAAAACTCGCTCTGCTCATTCTCAACACATAATGCCGCCTTTGCACCCGCATACATGCTCTTCACTGCTTTCAGCATCTTGCCATCTACTCAGTATATTCTAAATACTTTCAACATACCTTCTCTATCCACTCTGGCATAGGCCTTCTCTAAGTCCATAAAGGCAACATACACCTTTTGTTGCTTCTCCAGATATTTCTCCACAGCACAATTCAGGGTAAAAATCTGATATACACATCCTCTTTCCTTCCTAAACCGCCCTGATCGTCACCTATCCATTTCTCCGTTCTCGCTCTCACTCTCTCAGTCACTAGCCTACTGTACACCTTCCCTATTACGCTTAGAAGACATATTCCTCGGTGGTTACCACACATTCCTCTTTCCCTTTACCCTTATATAGGGGGACTATTATGCCTGTCTTCCAGTCATCAGGTGCACTCACTTTCTCCCATGCTAGTTTGCACATTTTCCATACCCATTCGATCACTATCTCACCACCATACCTCAGCATATCCCCACACACTCCATCTATTCCTGGGGCTTTCCCCAACTTCACTCTTTTCATGGCTTCACACACTGCTGACCTCCTGATCCCCACCTCCTCCTCCACTACTTCTCCCTCCCATACCCTACCCAACTATGTTTGCTGGCGCTTCATTCCTTACATTTAGCAATTCGTTGAAATACTCCCTCCATCTTTCGACTCTCTTGCTTCTTGGCTAGCACTCTCCCATTCTCATCTTTTACACCCTTACTGTTTCACTTGCTACCTTCCCTAACTTCCCAATTCCTCATCTTACTTTCTTTCACCACTACTCTCTTCACCACTCTCTTTTTCTCCATGTACCTTGCTCGTTTCTGTCTCTCCAAATCTTCATTCCCTCTACTACCCAACCACACTCTATACGCTTTCTTCTTGTCTTCCACAGCTATTTTTACCTCTTCTGTCCACCATGCTGTACCCTTCACTCCCCTCCCTCTTCTCCTTACTCCTCACATGCTGCACAGATCTCTTCCTTAAACACTTTGCTCATCTCCTCTACTTCCTCCATACCTTCCAGGTCAAACCTACCTAGTCATCTTTGTACTGCTCTCCTGTACTCTTCCCTGTTTCCTCCTCCTGTAGCTTCTCCACCCTCCTCGCCATTTCACTGTCCTCGCACCTCCCTCCAGCTCTCCTCACCCACTGTTTTTGTATCCTAATTTTCGCTACTACTACATAATGATCAGACAGACCCCCTCCAATACCCTTATACACCCTAGCATCCAGCACAGATTTCTTTATTCGTTCATCCACACTAATCAATCAGTGCCTTTCGTTCCACCACTGTCTTATCCTTATCCATCTTCCTCCACACCACTGTCCATGTGTACCTGTGTATCATTCTGTGTCAAAAGAAGGTGTTGGCTATCCACAGACCCCTCCCCACACATACGTCCACAAGTGCACTACCATTCCCATTCACCTCTAATGGTTCCCCCAACCCTCCCACCACTCCATCAACTTTCTTATCACCCACCTTCCCATTCATATCCCCAATCAGAAATAACATTTCGTTTTTTGCCAAACTTATCCAGGCACGCCTCCACATTCACCCAGAACTCCTCTTTCTCTCTTACAATTTTATCCTCTGTCGGAGCATACACACACAATCACCCACGTTTGTATTCCTACTTTCATTCTCACCCACACAATCCTTGAACCCACAGACCCATAGTCTCTTACACGCTCCTTCCATTTGTTACTTACAAACAAACACGCACCTTCTCTCGCTGCTCCCTCACTCATTCCAGCACACACACCCATTTCACACTCCCACTCTCTCACATCCGTACCCCTCCATTTGGTCATTCCACATACATCCAGCCTGGCATTCACTAACACTTCCAGGACCTCTCTCTCTTTTGTGTCAACATTCACGCCTCTCACATTCCATGTCACTATTCTAAGATTGTCCATAGTCGGTCGGGGTTCATCAACATAACCAGGGGAGGTGTGGTGGAGTGGTCTTGCCACTGGCCTGGTAATCCAAAGGTCCCGGGTTCAAATCCCGATGTATCAATGGGAAGATATTATTGGGATGGAATTTGTGCTGTACCTGGTATCAGTGCATTACCACAAGCCCACCAAAACGTCAATAAAATACCCTCATTGTTCCCTGATTGAATAGCACTGTATGAATATTCCCATATTCAAAATATGCTATAGGGGTGCAATGCCTGGTGAGTTATCTGTTCAACAGGTGGCGTTGTGTGTGTGTAAGTGTGAGAGTCCGAGTGTAGTGGGTGAGACAGTGAAGCACAGGAACGAGGTGGCTTCAGAGATGAGGTCGTTTCGGGCCATGAGTGAGCACCGTGCCTCATGTGAAGGCAAGATGGCAGGTGCTCGTTGTGCTCTACGTGCTTCACATGTCTCACTCCCTAGACTGGAACAAGACCTCACGGGCTTCACTGTTCATTGTAAAGCGGTGAATGTTAAGGCTCTCAGCCTATGCCCGAGAGGAAGTAAGTTGGAATATAGAAAAAAAAAAAAAAAAAAAAAAAAAAAAATAACCGACCCAACCTCTTTAGTCGCCTCTTACGACACTCAGGAGGTATAGGGTGCATATTCTATTCCCTTACTCTCAGGGCTAATATATATAGTATATAATTATATATATATATATATACCAGTATATATATTGTTACGCTGGCCAGCTTGCCAGAATGTGCTCGTACTCGCTAGCGCTCGCCAGGGCAGTGAAATGGGCTATAATAATCGTAGAATGATGTTCTTTCTTTCCTAGTATTCATGTTGTCACAGGCAGATCAGTGGTGGTCTTTATTCTTGTCTGTGACACGTGGAAGTATTTTATATCAGTGATAGAGTATAAGATGTATAGTGTGAAGTTAAGGAGAGAGAGAACGAAGGAGGCAGCGTGGGGGTATTATGTGCGTGTGTATGTACGTGTGCCTCCCTCGCTCGGGCGGGCTTTCCCACGGCCTTGATTGGCTGGCGGGCCTGGCGCGTCCTAGGACGCTTGCTTTTCATGACGTAGTGGTCTGTGATTGGGTGCCGCTGTCCTAGTGTTGGTGCTGGGGGGTCTCCCGCCGCATGTCTTCTTCAGAGCTTAGCATGGTGTGTTTGGTCCTAGACGTCCCTTGCAATCTGTCCCCAATCTAACCCCCTGTACTACTGTTTCTCTCTCTGAACTTCTTCTTTTCCATTACTTCTAATTTTTATTCAATTACTTATCCCTTCTGGTTCTGCATACGACTTCCATAGTCGGCCAGTCGTATTACCAGCACCAGCTCTCACATTTATGTTTTGCACTAGCTTTAGGGATTATTAGTCATAGTCACATGAGTCATATTATCATTGGGTGCTTCTAATTATTGAGTTGTTCTTTGTTACTATTTAATGCTAGACAGTGGAAGGTACCTTTGGTCGTTGTCTGAGTTATGTATATGGCGAGTCAAAGCCTGTACGACTTCGACGGAGCTAGGTGCCTGTAACCCTTGTGCATATTTTTCCTTTGCGAGTGTAGCAGTATACGAGCGAAGGGCTTTTGCCTACTCTTGCTCGTATGCTCGCTACCTCTTTCTGTTAACCTTTGTGGAGCGCCAGGGCAAGACCAGATACTTGAGATCTGGACTTACCAAGAGAGCCTCCTAGTCACTTAACGTAACATAAGGGAAATCTGTTCAAGGGGAGACAGTAGGCTACGAGCATGCTTGCGCTCTGCTTAGCCTCCTGGTACCTTTTATGCCGCTGCTAGACTTTATTAGTAATAAAGACAGCTTTGTGTTTATTAACTTTAACTGCGTATGCTTTAGGAATTATTCACATATTATTTTAGCCTAGGTTGATGCTTGGTGCACAACCCAGTATGGCTGTTACTTTGGCTAAGGAAGTACTGTTTTGAGTGGCTAATATTAGTGCTGTCACAGAGTTGTTGCACTCCCTTGTTATATATATGTATCCTACTTATTGGTGTATTTAAGATACACGCTTTGGTGTCCTGCCCCAGCATTATTTCTGTTCTATATTAACAAGCATCTTAGAGCATCAGACGTTTTCAGAAGATTCCATCTCTGTTTGCTGTAGGACTAGACTTTATGTGTTTTCATAGAGCATTGAAGAGTATAGTGTTGAGTACAGACTCACACTAAAGTTAACGTAAGCATATATTTCTTTATTAAATCTTGTTATAGTTTATTCAAGCATTGTTATTACTTAAGAACATTTTATTAACGTAAAGTACTCCTTTTGTGAGTAGGCTTTGCCATCACCGGAAAGCCTTTGTAGAAGTGCACTAAAACCCAGTTAATTGATACCCCGTTATCCAGTAGATTAACTCTGGAGGGTTTATGTGTTTTGTTCACCGGCGTAATAGTTCGAGGGTTTGGAATTAGCGTACCGTTGTTGCAGATATAGCCTATCATCTAGTCCATTATTAAGTGCCCTTGTTTATTTCGTAGTGCCGGTCGTAACAATATATATATATATGTTTCATAAGACTTTTATGGGTAGTCAAATGTATTCATAGGGTTAACTCCAGGTAAGAGTATTAGGACGTTTTGAGATACAACCTGTATATTTACTATAAGGTTTAACTTCTTACTCGATGTAGGTAGACTTAAGGTGTCCCCTATGAGCAGTAGGTTACTGTAGGTTGTATGATGATAGTCGGTTGATCTCAGGTGTCAGTTCTCTGCTCGTTGATTGATAGAAAATTGGTAGATATATAGTAATAGTAATGCTGCCACCATCCCACTTATACCTTATACATAGATTATATATAGGTAAAGGGGGAAAATAAAGATCTCTGGTCCAAAATCACTTTGATATAATTATATTCAAGTACAAACTGAAATAATATACAGAGTACTACTTATAAGTAAATAGAGAATTCTCTATATTGAGAGGAATCTCTGAGCTATGTTCTCTCGCTTGTGGCTAATATATATCTGCCCCTACCTACCTCTCAGACCTTCTCACCCCCTCTCAACCACACCTATATTTCACCTTCCGGTTACAAGCAGGCATTGGGGAAGGTACAGGGAATGTTGAGGTAAGATTTATAGGCTGTAAACAGAGATTGACTCATGACATTCTGACAGGGAGTTACAATGGATAACCTCGAGATTGAACAGTCTCCCACCTAAATATAGGGACACTGTAACTAAAACTTCTTAAAATTATGATAGTTGGATATAAAGAGTTCATAATAAATAGTATAATCTTGAGATGTAATATATATATATATATATATATATATATATATATATATATATATATATTATTGTCACTTCCAACTGAACTTATAACCCCTTTCAATTGCAAGTGTGGTATAGTTTGTACATAGCTTATGTTTAATGGGGAGGCTGGCTGCTTTTCCTTATGTGTTTCTTCCCTCTGTTGCCACGAGGGGCGAGGAGTTGCCATCACTAGTGCACCATACAAGTGCAACACTGTTGTGGTGCTGAAAGTGTAATTACTTTATTTGTTTAACCCTGTTGGGACTATTTCAGTTTACTATAAGTTGCACATTGTCTTATATTTAGTTGATTACTTTTGTGTTGTTAATGAGAGCACAGGTGCCTGATATAATTATGTAGTCTGGTGATGCTTGGAGCTCCCTTTCCTATCCCTGAGGCTGGCCCGACGTTGTTGCCTCACTCCCGAGACTGACATTGTATCGACCACATGTACTGTTCAGTGTGTGTGGTAGGCTTGCTATCTAACTCCCTTAATAACCGCATATATTATTTTGTTCCATAGTGTATAGTAGCATAGCAAGTCTGAAGTCACTTTAAACATAAATATTGTGTCTTAACCTTATTAGTTTGCATATGAGAATTTTCTGCATTTGTGTTGGATAGAATTACTGCAGCCTTTTGGCATTGGTAGGTATAAGCTTCACACATTTTTCTTCCATTTCTTTTCCTTTATTCTACTGCATTGTGAATTATTATTGTATGTTTATATTGTGTATTATTGAGGTTGGTATCTACAGTGGGTTAATGACTGGCTTGTTTGGACCAGTGTTTTGACAGCCAGCATCAACCTACTGAGATACCAACCCTTGTGTCTCATGTGTTAGGCTACTGCATTGGACTCTTCCCATGGTTTTTGTGATGTATTATTCTCGGTTCCTGAGCGACTGGGCATGATATGAATTGTTCTGGGAGTCTAGCAGTATTATGGTTTGGCACTTTTGTGCAGTTTAAAATAATCTTAGAAGTACTCTTGAAATACTAATAGCACTATCAACCCGAGTCGGATAGGCCTCGACTCTGAGACAGTAGATATTTTTGTGTCTCCTTTATTACTGCTTTAAGGGGAGATTTCCACTTGAGGTATTTTTTTCTTTACCCCTTTCTCCCGCATGTTTAGCCCCATTGATTTTGAGATTTTAAGACGTTCGCCCAATTAGTTTGGCGATATTAAGAACTTTCACCCCATTTATGTCACTTTTAAGGCCTTTAGTGCCATTTAGGTGTCGATTTTTTCCTGGTGAGCGATAGCGAGCCTGTAATTTAAGAGGAATCGGCCTTCGGCCGGGACATTTTTCTACCGAAAAATGTACATATTTATCTTGAAATGGGGTCAAGGGAGTGTAGTTTGAGTTTAAAGTCATATAGAATATTTTTGTATACGGTTATTTGGCAATGGATTATTTTAAGAGGTAGCTATGTACTTCTATAAGATTGTAGGTGTTTTTTAAGGGAATTTTTAAAGCTATCTACAGTACTTTTGTTAACTATGTCATTTGGTAAAGAATTTACAATTTTTCACCATGATATTTAATGTGACTTTGAGATTGTGAAGATGACATGAAAGGTACAACTAGACGCTCATTATTTCTTATGGGGTATCTGGTCGGTAAATTGGGCACAAAGATCGAATCATTATAAGCTAATCCATTTATGCATTTGTACACATAGACAGCGCATACCAGCACATTAATGTCTTTCAACTTAAGTACTTTATTATTATAAAATATATCATTTGTGTGATCATAGCGGCCTACTCCCTCAATTGTCCTCATTATTCGCTTCTGAGCAGTTTCTATGGGTTTTAGAGGAGTTTTACTTGCCGCTCCACATATTACTTGACAATAAATAAAATGTGAATATACTAATGAATAATCAATCAAAATTAATGATTGTTTGCTTAATTCATTCCTTGTTTGATATACAATGCCATTAAACCTTGTCACTTTATTATTTATTTGGATGATATGCTTATTCCACGTCAATCTATTGTCTATTAATATACCCAAGAATTTAGTTTGGGTTACTTCCTTGCTTCTATTATTATTGATAGCTACTTGGACATTGTAGTTAATTATCTTATGTCTATGAAATACTATAAAGTAAGTCTTATTTATATTTAATGTTAGTTTATTAGCCGATATCCACTCTACAGTATTGGTCATTTCCTCATTTAAGGTATTTGTAAGATAATTTATATTGCTATGGCTTAACCCTTAATTAGCGGCGAGACACATAAGTCGAGTTAAATAAAGCTGGACTATGTGGCGGTGCTCGACATATATCGTGTGGCAATTTCAGCACGTAATGTTGCTGAGAGAGAGAGACAAGTGGTGGCAGGAGAGTAGCGAGCGTATGACTGCTCCAGACCACCGCGGCGAACCTACTGACACGAATCCCACCTCCTCCCTCCCTCTCTCACTCGCTATATACGGAATTGTATGGGGAAAGTGCCTAATTACATGCATTTTGCACTCGCGTTGCACGGTTATTGCAAGAAAACTAGCCATCATAAAAGGATCGTTATGGTGTCATTCGAAAGCTCTGTTTATGCCCTTTCAGGGATAGATACTTGTTTTACATTCTGGGTCTTATTTAGGCATGAAAATGATCACATAAACAGCCCTATTTTGGCTAAAAACACCCCGCTGGGCGGTACATATAAATAAACCGCATAGGCCGCTCGTAAGGTGTTAAATAGAAAGTACTGTCGTCAGCAAAAAGTACACATTTCAATTGTTTTGTTGCATATGATGATATGTAATATCATTGAGGTATATTAAGAATAATATAGGTCCCAGAATCGAACCCTGCGGCACACCAACATTTATTTTGTAAGTGGAAGATGTTTGATTATTAAAATATACATATTGTCCACGATTAGATAAATAGTTCTGGAACCAGTCACGTGCCTTCCCTGTAATAGCTGTCTTCATAGCGCAATGGATAAATGCACTGAATTTCGGTGTGAGCATCCTAGGTTCGAATCCCTGGACTGCCACATGTATTTGTTGATTTCATTAATTGAGTTTAGGAATAAAGTTGGTTGGTGGAGGTAACATAATACCATAGTGTGACCATTTCTAGAGTAATATTGTATGGTTCACCGTATTGAACGCCTTGGTTAGATCAAGAAATAGACTGATGGTGAACTTATTCTTATCAAATGCAGACAAAATGTAATCTGTGAACGACAATAGTGCGCTTTGTGTGGATCTCTGTCTACGGAATCCATATTGATCATTGGAGAGTATATGGTTTTCCTCTAGAAAGTCAACTAATCTATTACAAGCTAGTCTCTCAATTATTTCACTTAAAGAAGGCAAGATCGACACTGGTCTGTAATTTGCAGGTATATCACGAGGGCCCGACTTGTGTATTGGTATTACTCTTGCTATCTTTAACGTATCAGGAAATATTCCAGTAGTAAAAGATAAATTGCATATATGGGTTAAAATAGGACACAAAATTGATATACATTTCTTCAGGATCTTCACAGGAATATCGTCATGCCCGGCGACTGAATCACGCATATTTAATACAATATTTTTAATTTCGTCGGTATTGACTTCCTTGAAAATTACCTCATTTATTCGATGTTGAGGAAGATATGATTGAAAGCTAGTGTGAGTAGGGGTTATGTTTTTCTAAGTCTTCTCCTATTTTGGTAAAATATTCGTTGAATGTACTGGCATTAATATTTTCTACGTGACAATTGTTCGTTTTCCCTTTTCTCATTAATATTGAATTTAATATATTCCAAGTCTTTTTAGAGTCCCCAGCCGAGTTGACCAGTTTAGTTTTATAATAATTTGCTTTAGCACTTTTAATTGATCGGGTTACTTGATGTCTCATCCTGCGATATAAGTCACCATATGTAATTGGTTTCTTTAAAGACTTACGTTGTAGGCGGTTGCGTTCCTTAATCATAGTTTTTATTTCATGATTTATGTATGGTTTATCATGATATTTTTGTTTTATATGAATTATCTTCTCTGGGAAGGTTGTTAAAAGTATTTGATAGAAGAAATCAAAGCAAGTCTCGAAATTGTCGATATTATAGATATGGGACCAGTCTACTTGTATTAGTTCTTGTTTAAATATCTCTATATTTTCGTCCAAGAACTCTCTATATCTTTTAATTATCTTCTTGTTTGAGGGTTTTATATTATCTGAAAACGCCGAAAATACAGGAAAATGATCTGAGATGTTACAAACATAAATACCATTAGCTATATTTCTACTGATGTTATTAGTCCATATCTATCTATCTATCTATTGCCTGACGCCGTGATCCCCAAAGGGGTGGCCACGAACGAACCGCCCCCATGCACCTCTGTCCCCAGTCAGTCGACGCCCCTCCTCCCAACCAGCACCGCCTTCATCCATATACTTCCTCACTCCATCCTTCCACCTCTCCCTCTCTGTCCCTCCACCTCGCTCTCGTACACCTTCTTAGTCATTCTCTCGCTTCCCATATGTTCCATATGGCCAAACCATCTCAAGGTGTTCCTTTTCACACTTTCCATCACATCTACCTCCACACCACACCTCCTTCTTACTTCCTCATTCGTCTGTCTATCCCTCCATGTAACTCCGCACGCACTTCTCAAGTAACTCATTTCCACCCCTCTCACTCTTGGTCTGAGTCTCTTCTCAAACGTCCATGCTTCGCTTCGCTTCAGTGTCGGGATTACCGCACTGTCATGCAAGGACTTCTTCACTTCCACACTGACCACCCTATTTCTTGTTACTGTTTTCAGCATTCCTACAACCCTCTTCCCCTGTTACACCTTCTCCCACACTTCTTCATCCATTGTCCCATCTTTACTCAACACACTGCCCAGATACTTAAATGAGCTGACAATATCCATAGCCTGACCGTTCAACTTCACCTCACACTCTGTGGCTTCACCCCTTTCGAAGACCATAACCTTCCTCTTCCCCGCAGTTACCTTCAGATTCCGTTTTTCTCACACTGTTCCAAAACATTTACCAGACCCTGCAACTCCTGTCCATACAGTATATGATCGATTAATGTTGCTGAATGACTGACTGGTTAATACTCTAGTTGGGTGTATTATGGTAACATAATACAATTTACTATTCATTGTTGATATCAAATCCGAAGCTAGTTTGCTATTTATATGTTTGATAAGGTCAATGTTAAATCTCTCATTAAATAACATGTTTTTTGTTCCCCTTGTACTATATTGAGTAGTGAGTTCAGCGAGTTTAGAAATTGTTTAGTGTCGCTTTGAGGCCTTCTATATAAAGCACCTAAGATTTTATTCCTAGGGTGAGATTTGATTTCAACAAATAATGTTTCAATATAATGCTCCTTTCTTTTCCAATAATTTCGCTCGATCAGTCGATGAGAAGACAAAACATACATCGCTAAACCCCCACTATTTCGAGTTACATTGTTTATGAACATAGTTTAATTAGGGATAGAATACAGGAGTTCGATACTTGAAGTTAGTTTCGTTTCACAGAAGGCAACTGCATTAATTTAACTTCGGAAAAATATTTCACATTCTTCCAGAATATTCTCAAATTTTCCTGGTAAACTATTTGTATTGAAGGATAATATTTTAACATTTTTGTTTCCAATTTTATCAATAGATTGGATAATAGAATCCGCAAGGTGATAATCACATATTGTTTCGTTCAAACCTAGATAATTATTGAGAAAATTGTCTGGATCGTTAACACTATGATTATCCACAGCATGCGACATCTGAACATATTTGATGGACTTCATTTGAGATAGTGAAATATTTATATTATTATTATCTTGAATATGTTCGTTATGGTTCAAACACCTTAATAAATCGCCATCGTTCAAATCAACAAACGGAAAAAAAGTCCGAGTTCAAACCCACCATTACTTACAGATTCACCTTCCGTGGACGTGTATTTATTTTGTATTCTGTGATCGCTTTGGCCTTCTCGATGGCTCACGGATAGGTTTGGGTAGACTCAGCATATGTCTAGCATAACACTACTTTAATACATTGGCAAGTTTAATGCAGTGGCAATATTATTACAGAAGTAATTAATGTGAGTACAATGGTGGAACGCAATCCCTGGTCATCATGTTGCCTGAGAGCAGCACTCAACCCCCACACACCATGCTGTCTGAGAGTGTCCCACAGCCCCCCACATTATACTACTGCCCCAATTAAGGCCCCAACCCCCACTCACTATGCTGTCTGAGTGTCCCACAGCCCCCACACATTATGCTGCCCCAATTATAAGCCCCAACCCCCACACACTATGCTGTCTGAGAGTGTCCCACAGCCCTCACACATTATGCTGCCCCAATTAAGGCCTCAACCCCCACACACTATGCTGTCGGAGAGTGTCCCACAACTCCCACACATTATGCTGCCCCAATTAAGTCTCCAACCCCCACACACCATGCTGTCTGAGTGTCCCACAGCCCCACACATTATGCTGCCCCAATTAAGGCCCCAACCCACACACACCATGCTGTCTGAGTGTCCCACAGCCCCACACATTATGCTGCCCCAATTAAGGCCCCAACCCCCACACACCATGCTGTCTGAGTGTCCCACAGCCCCACACATTATGCTGCCCCAATTAAGGCCCCAACCCACACACACCATGCTGTCTGAGTGTCCCACAGCCCCACACATTATGCTGCCCCAATTAAATCCCCAACCCCCACACACCATGCTGTCTGAGTGTCCCACAGCCCCACACATTATGCTGCCCCAATTAAGGCCCCAACCCACACACACCATGCTCTCTGAGTGTCCCACAGCCCCACACATTATGCTGCCCCAATTAAGGCCCCAACCTCCACACACCATGCTGTCTGAGAGTGTCCCACAGCCCTCACACATTATGCTGCCCCAATTAAGGCCCCAACCTCC
This sequence comes from Paralithodes platypus, assembly GCA_032716605.1. Taxonomy (NCBI): domain Eukaryota; kingdom Metazoa; phylum Arthropoda; class Malacostraca; order Decapoda; family Lithodidae; genus Paralithodes; species Paralithodes platypus. Next base: position 67,048,568 of record CM064486.1, read on the forward strand.
ACACATCATGCTGTCTGAGATTGGTCCCCCAAAGCCCCGCACATCGTGCTGCCCAAGAGGGGCCCACAATCCCTAGCACATCATGCTTCCCAGGAGGGGCTTACAATCCCCCCACATCATGTGGCCCCCAGCCCCCATACATCATACTGCCTAAGAGCAAATTCCCCAGCCCCCGCACTTTCAGCTGACTGAGAGCGTCCAATAAACCCCACACATCATGCTACCTGAGAGCGGCATGGGGCATGTAGATTCCCTCCTCTCTCGGGTGAGTATCAATTAATTATTTAATTCCATTAAATTTATGTTCGTAGCTCATCTAGTTTGCTAAAATACTTTGCAATTGTATTTTAACTCATCCTCCAAACCTTGTCCACAAATTCCCGCCGTACTTACATTTTTGTTGTATACAAGTATGAAACGTTAATATTACCCTGTGAAATACAAGTATGAAACGTTAATATTACCCTGTCAAGTAATTGCTCTGCCTCTGCAACTCCTGAGCTGGTACTTAGTGTACTTGTACTGGCACCAAGGAATATTCCACTGCTATCAGGAGTCATGATCACCTGAACACAAATAGTTGCCACATTGTGTATTACGGGACCACACCCTATACATTCTTCACTATATAATACTGATACCCATACACTATTAGCTTTACATGTCATACTAACTATAATAACCTTGCAATAAAACTCGATAGGAAACAACATTTTACAATTCAATGATAAAGAAATACTGTTTATGAATATTATATTGCCTCTAATGCCAGCACATGCAAGTGTTGATAACAAATGTAGTAACAGAGATTGGGCAAGCTCCGCCATATTGGTGCCTCTGGTGTCCTTAGCCTGTCTATGCACTCAAATATGGCCACACCCATAATCAATATTCGGCAGTGCTGTACAGGATATAATTATGGTCTTTGGATAAAATTATACTTGATATGAAATGATAAATTGACTCATTGATGGATAATTATGGCATCGAAATGGCGTCCTAGCAACAACTACACTCTACAGGATCTCTCTCTCTCTCTCTCTCTCTCTCTCTCTCTCTCTCTCTCTCTCTCTCTTTCTCTTTCCACCAACAGTAATATAATAGGCCTATATACAGTAATATATATTAGAGTATTATTATACAGTAGATGTTGTTATGCTAGACAAAACAAGTTCTGTGGATTCACAAAGCGAGATAATCGATATACATACACAAAAGAAGAACAAGGCAATTCATGCACTCAAAGACAGAAGATTAATGTTATTCATATATAACTAACAGTATAAAGGTGTCTGTGACATTAGAGCAAGCCCTAGTTACATTACTATGAAAACTATATTGTTATAATGCCCTTCATTCAGCGGTTTTAGCGTTATTTATAGTACACAGCAAAGCATTAATAAGACAGAGGTGTCTATACTATACTGGAGGTACTTATATTTTAAAACATAAACACGTATACAGTTTATATGGGTTTATTGACAAGACAAAGTAATCAAAAGGCAAGTAAACATAATTGCTTGAAAGGGGGTCAAGGGAGTATAGTTTCAAGCTTGATGGAAGTCTAGGAAACACACTAAAAACCTCCCCTTAATAGAGCAAAGAAAAAGATAACCCCTTTTTCCTAGAAACCTGCGTGTCTTGGTGTTTGAGTCAGATATTAACCCCTTCTGTACCGGCAACGTCTATTTAATTTTATTTCAGCTACTATGAGACGATTTTATTCAGCTTAAAAAGAGCCTCCAGCAATTAACAGGCTTCGAACTATCACACCTAATCCTTTTTACTACAACAGATCCTTCTAAAACTGCACAAAATCGTCTAAATATAGCTAGAATAAAATTTAAAAGACGTCGCCGGTACAGAAGGGGTTAAGAGCATGACTGTTGCAGGGTTAGTGTAGTACGGTGGGCAGTGTTGGGTGCATGGCTACGGCATTGTTGTCTTTTTGCTACAGCGTTTCTTTTTGGACAGTGCTGTGGGCTAGGCTATTAGAACATCTGCTTTCCCCGAAGCTCCCCTCATAGCAGTGGCGACCTCAGGCCAGGATAGTGTGATAGCATAGAGTTCTTGGTGGTGTGAAGTTAATTATATTTAGATTGACCTTTTTGTTTGATTGTGTATTATTTGGCTTGCAGTTGAAAGTCTACGGACACAGTACTATCATTTATTAACTCGTGTCCACAACTATTGCTAAGATGTCGAATGATGATTACATTCCTGTTCATATCGTGGGGAGGGAGGATGTTTGTCAGTTTATTAGAACTCAACCTAGTCAAGAAGAGGTTGCTAGTAGGAGTTATGATGAATTAAGACGTGCGATGGAGGTGTATGGTTGGAGGCACAGTGGTCTGTCTAAGGGAGAGTTAGTTCAAGAGCTAAGTTGGTTGCCCAGCCTAGTGGTCCTCATGATGAAGCTAAGTACTCGTGTTGTGGATGATGCTACCATCCAGCATGAGCCACAGCGCCCTATCAGTCAGGTTAGCTATTATTCTACTGGGGCCCGGAGTAGAACAACAACTCTAGAAGAGCTAGGTAATACTATATTTAGGCAGTTTCCCACTATTACCACTGTGCCTGCCACTATGCCTCCACAGTCAGCTTTTAAACCTATCAGTACGGCCCCTTCATTTTCCTGGAGCCAAGGGGTGTTTGCATGCATGAATGGGCCAGAAAATCACCCGCTTGATTTAGTTAGAGGGTCCACTGGGACACTTTTTTAGCGAGGGTAGACATCCCGAAACCCGGCAGTTATCGTGTTATTCGGGGTTTTTGCTGAATTTAATGAAATCAAAATAACTCCTTTTTTTACGTGTGACGGTTACATAAATTGCAATAACTCGGCAATGAAATGGTCTACAGAGCTCTTTCACCACTCAAAATAAAGCTTAAAGAATTATCTATTCAATGGATACAAACACAATAAAATTGGTCAATACTCAAGGTCACAAGAGGTCAAAGTATGACCTTTTCTGATGAGGAACTAAAATTTATGACTTTTCAAAATTAAATATTTGTGAAAAATAGGTAAATGGATTGAACGTTTAATGATTTTATATTCTGGTTAGGTACACCATAGGCAAGTTTTTGAAATTAGTTGGAAAAGTTGATTACGTATTTTAACCCCTGTGTAGCAATCAATAAAAGGTATATATACCGTATCAACGTACTGAAGCATAACAGATATATGCCGTAATTTGTATTCTTTAGGATTGCAATAGGAATGCAAAAATTAGTTAATCCAGTATATTTTATGTTCTCTGTTCATATATTGTTCATTTAAAATTTTGGGAAAACTAATTTTAGTGTTTTTGTTTTCAGTGAAGAATGTCTGGCTTACCAAAGAAAAGATTAAGGGCATCACAGTCACCATCCTCAAGTGGTTCTTGCGATCCCAAGAAATGCATAATCTGCCAAAAGTTCAAGGTCATCTGAGACATTGATTCAGGATATGATTGAGTATGTAAAAGAACATGACAACCCCATGACGTTACCGTGTGAAGGAGACAAAGACAAGCTTCACAACATTCTCACACAGGAAATCATGACAAAGGAAATCCGTGACAATCTGCTCGAATTTGATGAAAGATCTAGGAAGAAATATGAAACATTCCGAAATGAAAGAATCGTAATGAAACACAGATCCATCTTTGATACCATTCACAGGACGAACCTTAAGACATTCAAATCCATGAAGGGAGACCAAAGTACCTATAAGTCTACAAGCAAAGAGACCAAGAAGCAAATGGCAGAAACCCAGAAGATCTATGACATTGCTCGTGTCCGAGGATATGACATGAAACATTTGCTGGGGTTTGACCTGATTGACAGCAGTTACCTCTTTGACAAGAATGGACTAATGACCAAACCAAACAAAAGTGAACTGTGCACTGAGTTAGAAAAACACCTTGAAAAAGCAGACTATATACCACCATCTAAATGGAAGCCAGCAAATACAGTGACTATCATTGATGTAATGGCAGGCCTTCGTCGTATGCGGGTATCCCAGATGAACACCTTTGGTGAACTATGCGATAAGTTCTTGGAGGTGTCATATGGACTTGGCAGCAACTCTAAACGTGTCGACTTCGTCTTTGACACATACTGTACATTGAGGGTTCAGTGAAGGACAGTGAAAGAACTAGAAGGTGTGGTTGCAGCCCAATTGATTTATATGGGATAGGTACAGGACCGCAATTGCCAGTCACAATGGATGCATTCTGGGCCTCATCTGCAAACAAATCCAAGCTACAGAAACTCATTCGACAACGCATCTTAACCAAGCCAAAACCGATGACAGATACAGTTGTTAGCTCGATTGGACTTCCACCTCAAATTGAACCATGCCTGGCTATTTTGAATGGAAAAGAGACACCATTACCTGATCTAGACACAACGATTGAAGAGGCCGACGTCAGAATTATCCCACATGCTCGTCATGCAGTTGAGAATGGGACTAAGAGAGTGGTTATTATATCAAATGATACTGATGTAGTAATCTTGGCCCTACACTACTGGTCGCTTCTGAAGGCACATGGCCTACGAGAGATGTGGATTCGTGCTGGTGTTGGTAATACCACAAGATACATACCCCTTCATGTTGGTAATACCACAAGATACATACCCCTTCATGTTGGTAATACCACAAGATACATACCCCTTCATGTTGGTAATACCACAAGATACATACCCCTTCATGTTGGTAATACCACAAGCTACATACCCCTTCATGTTGGTAATACCACAAGATACATACCCCTTCATGTTGGTAATACCACAAGATACATACCCCTTCATGTTGGTAATACCACAAGATACATACCCCTTCATGTTGGTAATACCACAAGATACATACCCCTTCATGTTGGTAATACCACAAGATACATACCCCTTCATGTTGGTAATACCACAAGATACATACCCCTTCATGTTCTAGGCGATAAGTTGGGATCAGATACTTGCAAAATCTTAGTTGCCCTGCACCATCTCACTGGTTGTGATTCCACAAGTAAATTTGGTACAAAGGCTGCTGCACTGAAGGCAGATCCGGTGCATTATCTGATTGATTTTGGAAAGGAATTGAACTGTATTAACTTCATCTTGGTGGAAGAGTTCTTTGTGAATGTGTACAAATCAGGAACCTCATGCAGAACAATGGATGAATTACGGTACTACCTCTACCACCACAGCAAAAAGACCATTTTTGGAACTGCCTCCCACCAGCCGATCAGTCAAAGGTCATGTCCTCAGGGCATTCTTTGGGACATATCTACAGCTACACTGCCTAAGCAATCCTCAACTGGATCCCAGAGACTTTGGTTTCATTGAAGAAGATGGCATTCTTCAACCGGACCATCTTCAAGTCTTGCTACCGGATGACTTTGCAATGCCCTGTAAATGTACCTCCTGCTCTACTAAACGCTGTGTCTGCAGACAACTAGATATGAAATGCTGCCCTTACTGCAAATGTCAGGTGAAAGGATGTGAAAACATAGGCCATTAATGTGACACATCACAGAATACATTTCCAACTGTATCCCCGGCTCACCCCTCTCCCCAAAAGTAGGTCATTCATTAATGTGACAACAAATAATTGAAATCTGCTTTGAAGATATATATGCAATGTGTGATACTGTGATACAGAGTGTTTTGATAGAACTTTAGCTGACTCAGTAGTACCATAATTATATAACCAATATTATTGGTATATCATTCGCAAACTTCATATTATTGTACTGGACGCCAAGGGGTTAAAATACGTAATCAACTTTTCCAACTAATTTCAAAAACTTGCCTATGGTGTACCTAACCAGAATATAAAAACATTAAACGTTCAATCCATTTACCTATTTTTCACAAATATTTAAATTTGAAAAGTCATAAATTTTAGTTCCTCATCAGAAAAGGTCATACTTTGACCTCTTGTGACCTTGGGTATTGACCAATCTTATTGTGTTTGTATCCATTCAATAGATAATTCTTTATGCTTTATTTTGAGTGGTGAAAGAGCTCTGTTGACCATTTCATTGCCGAGTTATTGCAATTTATGTAACCGTCACATGTAAAAAAAGGAGTTATTTTGATTTCATTAAGTTCAGCGAAAATCCCGAATAACACGATAACTGCCGGGTTTCGGGATGTCTACCCTCACTAAAAAGGTGTCCCAGTGGACCCTCTAACTAAATCAAGCGGGTGATTTTCTGGCCCTTTCATGCATGCAAACACCCCTTGGCTCCTGGACTACTATGTTTATGACCCTATGGCCAGTACATTTGTTTCGAGTTATGCTAGCAATCCCCAGTATCCTACTTCTTCCCCCCATGTGTCGTGGGCCACACCCCAGCATTTCACTGCCACTCATACGGTGGGTGCTCAGCACAATGTTCCCCTTTTCGCCCAGTTTCCTCCTATAACCCCGATAGGGTCGCGAAGGAGTCCACAGGTTGAGCTCCAACTAAAGAGAATGGAGATGGAAGAGAAATAGAGAGATTGAGTTGAGAAAGATGGAGATAGACAGAGAGATAGAGGAGAAGAGAATACAGGCAGAGGAGAAGATAATACAGCCAGATTTGGAGAAGACGAAGTTGGAAACTAGTGGGCAAAGACGCCAGGGGAATAATGCTGGGCATGCATCTAAGGAGGAGGCAGAATGGGTGCTGTTGTCTCGACGGCTGAAGCTCGTGCTGGCCTTCGATGAACTTATGGTCACGGAGTGGTTCATATGTTTTGAGAAGAAGGCCCACGAGTATCAGTGGCCGAGGCAACGCTGGGCAGTGTTGGTGTCCAATGTATTAAAAGGCAAGGCTCTTGGTGCATACGAACCGCCTAGAAGTGCAGGAGTTAGAGTATGATGTACTTAAGGAGGCTGTGTTAAAAGCCTAGGAGCTTCGTCCTGAAGCTTACAGACTAGCGTTCAGGGGGGCTCGGAAGCGGCAGGGAGACTCGCATGTGGAATGCCAGGTACCTGCGCGAAACTCTAGCTAAGAGAGACAGCTGATGCTTTTGAGGTGGAGTGTGAGGTTTGGCTGATGGAGCAGTTTACCAGCATAGTTGAAAAGGACATTGGGGCAAAATTAAAAGAAAAGCGGATTAAATCATTAAGGGAAGCAGCAATTTGGGCTCATGACTTTCCACTAGCCCAGCATGGCAGTTGTATGGCGAGTGTTTTTGGTGACAGGAGAGACCGACTTATGCACCAAGCAGCCACAGTATCTGCTCGCCCATCATCACCCAAAGTTACCACATATAAGACACAACATCATAACAAGGCTGACAACCAGCGAGCTTCTACGGAAGTGCGGTGTTACTTTTGCAAACAAGTGGGTCATATAAAACTTCAGTGTGCTAAATGGAAGGCTACCCAGGAACCCAAGGCTGTCAAGTTGGTGGCGACACTAGGGGAGGTGCCTGTGAAAGGCGAGACAGGTACAGGTGAGTCTGGGGGGCAGTGTAGGCCAGCGGTAAGCAGGGTTGTAAGCACTACGCCGCCCCAGATGGTATCACCACCTGAGCATAACCAGACTTCCCCTAATTGGTCTCGGCCATTCATACATGATGGATTAGTACGGGTTGGGGAGCAAACGTACCCTGTCAAGGTGTTTAGGTATACTGGTGCGCAACAATCCATGTGTCGCAACCTGACAGGGGGACCTATTAGCACGGGAGAGTTTGTAATTTTTTTTTTTTTTTTTTTTTTTTAAGAGACAATGAACGGAGGAAGGAAAAACACAGATAAAACAAAAAGGTCCATGTGCCTAAAGGCATCCTCCATTCATAAAATGTTTGTAACAACTGGATTTAAACATTTGTAGATTGTAAGTTTGTGGAAAGCAATTCGAGGGAAGTGAATTCCAAAGAGTAGTAGCTCTGGGGATAAATGAATATGCAGGGGAATCAACAGTTAGCAATGCTGTGATTTAGTCCCAGTGACCCTAGAGTGCCCACTTTTGACTGCCGAGAGTAAGGTGGCCATGGTGGACACTCTGCCAGTTGAGGGGGTGCACTTTTTGCTCGGAACTGACTTGGCTTGGGATGTAGTTTTCCCGCCTCCTATAGTCATCGCTGAGGCTGCTTTTGAGCCTCCTGCTGGTGGTGGTTTGCAAGAAGATAACATGGACTTTATCTACCCTGTTCGTGCAGTGACCCAATCAGTGGAACAAAAGGGGGATGATTTAGTGGATGCGGGGGCCGACAGCCATGAGAGCGGGCCATCCCATGATGTACTACTAGATGATATTGGCTCGGAGGCAGCTGTGGGCCTGGCTGGCCCCAGTGAGGCTACCGATACTAGTAGAGGTGACCTAGTGCTGGACGAGGAGTCTAACATAGTGTCGCCGACTCAACCTTCTGATATTTTTGAGAGGTCAGAGGTAATTGCCTTGTCGGAGATACCTAGAGACAAACTGAGCAAGTTGCAGCAAGAGAACCTGAGTCTGGGCCTCCTGTTTAAGAAGGCTGGTACGACTGGTGGGAAGAACGGTCCAGAGAAGTTTATTGTAAAAGGGACATTGTTGTATCGGCAGTGGCCGCCGGATACGGACTCAGGCTTGGGGGAGGAGCAGTTGGTGGTGCATGCCCAGTTCAGGGAGAAGCTGATTAGGCTAACGCGTGACGCACCACTGGCGGATCATTTATGGGTACGTAAGACTACTGATAGGCTACGTTTTCATTTTTGGTGGCCTAATATGCATGCATCGGTGGCTACTTTTTTTATGTTGTGTCATATTGGTGTTACGACCGGCACAACTGAATAAACAAGGGCACTTAGTATTGGACTACAATATAGGCTAAGTATGCAACAACGGTACTCTAATTCCAAACCCTTGAACTATTAAGCCGGTGAACAAAACACATAAACCCTCTAGAGTTAATATACTAGATAACGGGGTATCAATTAACAAGGGATAAGTGTACTCTACTAAGGCTTTCCAGCAATGGCAAAGCCTGCAAACAACAAGAAGTAATTACGTTAATAAAATGCTCTCAAGTATTAACAAAGCTTAAATAAACTATGACAAGATTTAATAAAAGATTAGATGCTTACGTTATGGTTAATGAACTCAACATTAAAACCCTTCAATGCTATATGAAAGCACTTGAAGTCTAGTCCTACAACAAACAGACCTGGAAGCTTCTGCAAACGTCTGATGCTCTACGATGCTCGTAGAATATAGAACTGTAATAATGCAAGAGGCAGGACATGAAACGTGTATCTTAAATACACCAAAAAGCAGGACATCTATAATGGAAAATACGAGAATGCAACAACTCTGTGACAGTAATAATAACAGCAACTCAAAAACAGTACTTCCGTAAATAAAGTAACAGCCACCAACGGTTGTGCCCTGCGCAACAACCTAGGCTAAACAATACCGTGAATAATACTAAAGCACACGTGATAAGAGTTAATAAGTATGCATTGTCTTCTCTATTAATAAAGTCTCGTGTGGTATCAGGGTATGGGAAACTAGGTAGAGCCAAGCATGCTCCTAGCCTAGTGCCACCCTTAAGGATATCTCCCTATCTTACGTTAATGACCGGGAGGCTCTCTTGGTAAGTTCAGGTCTCTCGTACCTGGTCTTGCCCTGACGCTCCCCAAGAAGTCAAGCAAAGAACTAGTAATATACTGGCAGGAGTAGGCAAAAGCCCTCTGCCAGCACAATGCTACACTCGCAAAGGAAATATCCAGAAGGGCTGGCCACCAGGCTACCCAGCATCGTCGAAGTCGTATAGGCTGTAGCGAGCCGTATACACAACACTGACAACGACAACAGATACCCACCACAGTCTAGCATTAAATAATGGAGGAGAACAAGCAATATTGAAAAGCACCCTACAGTATGAAATCTATGACTCTAAACCTTGCTAAGCTAGTACATCATAATATCTGAGAGCAGGAGATTGTAATACGACTGGCGTACCGTGAATGTCGCTTGCGAGGGGCCAGAAGGGATGGGTAATTGACTGCAAAGCATAGAAGTATGGAAAAGAAGAAGTTCAGAGAGAGAAACAGTAGTATAGGTGGTTATTGGGGAACAGAATGCAAAGGGATGTAGACGCAACCTCACGGCGCCATGCTCTGCACGACGAGCGGACCGGCCGGGAAGGGAACGCGTGCCCACGCACTACACCTCGCTCTCCCCTATCTCTCTCATTGCAACTAACACACTGCGTATCTTATAACACTATCAATGATATAAAATACTTCTTGGTGTCACAGACAAGAATAAAGGCAAACACTAAACTGTCTGTGACAACTTAAACACTATGAAAGAAAGAGGGTCGCTCTACGACTATCATAGCCCATTTCACTGCCCTGGCGAGCGCTAGCGAGTACGAGAGCATTCTGAACAGCTGGCTAGCGTAACACCCTGCCCAAGATGTGGGACGTTTTAACCTCAGGTAAACGCCACATCTGACCAGACAGAATGCTAACAAACCCCGCATCACCCGGCTACTCCTCAAGCTGTGAAAAACAAGGCACAATCACAAACTTAAAACACATTATTATTAAAAAATAAAAAAAAAACACAACATTTCCCCAAAATAATAGTATCACTTCAACAATGTTACGCTCAACGAGCAAGCTTCCCAAAGCCTAGCCTACTAAGTACAAAACTCGGAATGTCATAGATTCTTGCTGTAACATACTGCACACTTTATACTATAAAAAGAAAGAGTTTTTATGTAAGTTTTTTTTTGTAATTATTTTAATAGTGTTTTTGGCGGCTTTGCAGCTACAGGGGCAAGCCTAATTTCCCTCCAAACTCAAACCAACACTGACTGAACGGCGAGGGTTCTCCTTAAAACATACCCTCCCGTGACAAACAATCAGCCAGAACATTATCAGTGTCCTTAACATGCCACACATCCAAACTGTGTTCCGGCAGCAAAACAACACCTGACAGTGATAAACTGCCCAGTCCATCACAAGACTGGCACTTCTCTTCGCTCTCGCCGGCAACAGGACCTGCCAATAACCTTTCACTATTTCCACCTTAGTGATAAACGAGGCAGCCCCAATGCGGCCTATGGGGTCGTCAACTCTGGGTAATGTATAGGCGTCTGTCAGTGATGATGCACCAACACTCTTGCAATCAACACAAACACGGATCTTGCCACTCAACTCAGGCTGCAAAGTCACTGGCAACGACCACTCACGATATCCCTTATCCTTCAGACACTTTTCCAACATGTAGTCCAGCTCTGCTTTTACGACAGGCTGTCGAGCAGGATTTATGCGGTAGGGAGCCAATTTGAGCTTTGCACTGTCTCCAGCCTCTATGTCGGGTGCCACCTCGGACATCAGGCCTGTAGAATCAACAAACATGCGGACGTACTGCCACAGCCTAGTAAACAACTTCTCTTGGCGCTTAGGAACAAGAGGTTGCAACTTATCTCGAAGAACAACATGCTCATTGCCCTCCCACAACCCAGCAGTCTCTAAACTATAGTCTCCCTCCTTCTCCACCTCTGTCCCTAAAACAGCCAGGTCATGAGAGGGACAATCTGTACCACCTGTACAGTCACTCCCACAGTTCATAAGTGCTAAGGCTTCTCCGCCGATACCGTACATGCGCACCCCTGCATTCCTTGCGGCTACACCTGCCTGCGCAGCATCACCGCCTTCAGCGCCACGGCCAGATACAGTCGGTCTATGGTAGGGCTGTTGCATTTTAATAGGGCAGCATTGGGAGGCTATGCGACGGTCGGGCGTATCTATTACATAGTTAACCTCACCAATCTGCTTAATGTCCTGATACTGACCACCACCCTTAGCAGCCATGGGTCGACCCTGAACTGACAACCATGCCAAAGCCTCGTCGCCCACCTTGAACAACCTAGACAACGAGGCCAACCTTTTACTCACACCCAAGTGACCTGCCAGCGGAACATCGTGTGCCAACCGCAACAGGCTATCACGGCACTGGTCGACCACTGTTACCCCACCATCCCAACTACGTCTGGGATCCAAAAAACGCTGATACAGAATTCCACCAACATGAAAGAAGTCTCCCGGCTTTGCATCCCCGTCCTCATCGAGTTCTATAGGGGCCCCCGTTCCTACAACTCTCAAGCCCAGGATCTTCTAATTGCAACCGACATATATCAGAGGGTGCCAACCTGTCCAAATGCTCCTGGAGTAACTTGTGGCCACCCCCGATACTGGGTTGCTCAAGCCTCGCTTGCTTAGTCTGGGAACGCTTCTGTCGCGGAGTGCTGTGATGCCCTACCATGTCACTAGGTGGGACAGGTTCTGGGGCCACCCCGGACCTTAAAAGTGGTGCAAGTACTGAGTCACCAAGGAGTGCCGCTGGGACAAAACTCTCAAACCGACGACCAGCCTTGGCCTTCTCCTTCTGACCCTTCCTTGGCTGGTCTGAAACCTTAGGACTAGGCTGTGACACCTGAGAGGATTGAGATCTGGTGACAACACACGCCATCTGCTGCAATTGACACCTCTCTACCCAGTCCTGCCCCTCCCTACTCGTGTCGGCCGCCCTCTCGGCACCGACTAAGGGTGGAACCTCGGAAGTAGGCACCGCAAAGTCGTTGCCGGGAAGGAGGTCGACCCTCTCAACTGGCAGTTTCTCCACAATTTTTTTTTTTTTTTTTTTTAAGAGACAATGAACGGAGGAAGGAAAAACACAGATAAAACAAAAAGGTCCATATGCCTAAAGGCATCCTCCATTCATAAAATGTTTGTAACAACTGGATTTAAACATTTGTTGATTGTAAGTTTGTGGAAAGCAATTCGAGGGAAGTGAATTCCAAAGAGTAGTAGCTCTGGGGATAAATTAATTCTGATAAGCAGAAGTTCTGCATTGTGGAGGAGAAAGTGTAAATTCATGGACACTCTCAGCTGCCCTAGTTCTACGGGGAAAGATGTGGAGAGGCGGAACAATCGAAGCAAGTTCCTCGGAACAATTGCTGTGAAAATATCTGTAGAATAATGCAAGGGATGCAACGTTTCTTCGTATGGCTAATGTAGGAAGGTCCTGTGTGATTGCAGGGTTATTGATTAATCTAATAGCTTTATTTTGAATTTTGTCCAACTGCCTCAATGCAACCACTCCACTTCCACCCCACAGAGGTGAACAGTAATCCATCTGAGAGCGCACATGACTTTTATATATTACGGCCAACTGCTCGTCAGTGAAGAATTCTCGAACTCTGTACAGGAGTCCCAGTTTTTTAGAGGCATTCTTAGCAATGCTTCTAACATAATGTGTCCAGCTCAAGTTAGCAGTTAATGTTACACCGAGAATGTCAATACTAGGGGAAGTGGGAATATTTACATCATTAAAAAATATATGGGAGTCAGTGAGATTCTGTCGGTTAGAAAATTGAATGTACTTGGTTTTCTGTGCATTAAAGGAAACTAGATTCTCTTGTCCCCATTCATTAATTCTAGAAAGGTCCTGGTTCAGAGAAATTGCAGTGTTTATTTTTGAATTTATAAGATCGGGTTGGGTGAAAGAATTGGTAAATGTGAAGGAACTGTGGAGTGTTGAGTCATCTGCGTAGGAATGTATTGGATTATGAGTGGTAGATATGAGATCATTGATATGAATGAGGAACAGAGTTGGGGCCAAAACTGATCCCTGGGGAACACCAGCATTTATTGAGTGAAATTGAGAATAAAGGCCATCTACCATTACACATATTTTTCTGTTATGAAGATAAGAAGAAATTAGTGGAACTAATGATGCAAGGCCGTAGTGTGACATCTTCGACAATAAGGATTGATGCCAGACTCTATCAAATGCCTTTGATATATCCAGTGCTATTGTATGTGTTTCACCATGTTGGTCTGTAGCTTGGTTGATTTGATGCGTAAGAAGGCAAAGAATGTCTGCAGTTGATCGACATCGTCTAAAACCATATTGCCTATCACTGATTAATTTATTATTCTCCAGATGCTTAATTATGTGATTATTTAATATAATTTCAAAAACTTTGCCAAGAGTGGAAGTTATAGCTATTGGTCTGTAGTTTGATGGATCTGAAGAGGCACCTTTTTTAGGAACTGGATGGATGTTTGCTTCTTTCCAGGGTACTGGGAAGCATGAGGTATGAGTACACAGACGGAAAAAATTTGCCAATACAGGAGCGAGCACCAAGGAGCAATTCTTAAGTACTATTGGAGGAATTTCATCTGGACCAGGAGCCTTATCTACTGAGAGATTCTTCAAAATAGTTTTGACATGTCTGGTGTGGATCTTAAGTGAGGGAATTTCAGGTGAATTAAAATTAAGTACAGGGACATCTTGATTTATTTCATCTAAGGTTGAGTTGGTGGAGAAAATATCTGCAAGAAGGTTAGCTTTACCTCGTGGGTCACTTACAAGATTGCCAGTCGGAGATTTTAATGGTGGAATGGATGAAGCAGTAGTGAAGTTGGATTTGAATGAGTTAAGAGTAGACCAAAATATTTTGTTATCATTTGGATTATTTAGAAGTTTATTTGCCTGCTTATGGAGAAAGTTTGATTTAGTTAGGTTTAATACAGTTTTGGCATGATTTCTGATGTTTCTAAAGTAATTAAAGGCTTCATGTGTTTTTTATCTTGTGTATGCATTGTAGGCTATTGCTTTTTGTTCAGTTACTCTAGCACAATTATGGTCAAACCATTTAGGTGAATTAGATCTTTTACTGTACTTTTGATGAGGAATAAAAGTTTCCATTCCAATTTTTACAAAATCTTGTATGTGGCTCAAGGTGGAGTGTGCATCATTAGAAAAGAAAGAGGTCCAGGGAATATCAATAAAGAAACCTTGAAGACCCTCCCAGTCTGCCCTATCGTAATGCCATTTAGTCACCAAAACAGGTTCAGAGTGGGAAGGTGTGGTAGGTGATAGACAGGTGGCCTGTATCAGACAGTGATCAGAAGATCCAAGTGGGGACCTCACTGTAACATCATAATTTTCTGAATTGGTTGTTAAAAATAAGTCCAGTAGGTGGGAATTATGATTAGGATTATCTGGTACACGGGTGGGTTGGTTGACTAGTTGAATGAGATTAAATGAGTCTGCAAATAGCTCACATTCAAGACCAGCATCATCAGTCCTGGCTGAATGAGTGAGCCATTCAACATTATGGACATTAAAATCACCCAACACAGTGATTTCAGAAGAAGCATTTAAGTTGAGGACACTGAGTTGTGAGGACAGAGAATCAAAAAGACTTTGCTCTGGAGGAGTATTTGGGGAACGGTAGATGCAACATATGTATTTAAATTTACCAGCAGAAATTAATTTGTATATAGAATAATCAAAATAGGGACAATTGAAACTAGTAACCTCCTCCAGGGCAATTTCAGATTTTGCGAAGCAACATACACCACCTTTAGGTCTGAAATTTTGGAGTAGTTGATAACCTGGAAAATTAAATCTAGATGTGTCAGATGTGGATGTTACTTGAGTCTCTGTCAAAAAAAGGAGAGTAGGGGATTCTGCTTGAAGACATTGGTGTACAGAATTGATGTTAGAGTGAAGTCCCCTTATATTACTAAAGAAATAGCTGTACTGACAAGCAGCTTTGGGACGTTGCAATGCTCTTGACACAGTCGCATGATGACGACCGGGAGGGCCCTGTGTCAATAACCCAACCCTGCCGGGGGTGGATATCCGAGGGACCACCAGGTTTGCTCTTAACAATTGTACTGCCATATTTATAAGGTAAGTGTATGGTGTTACATGTATGATATGTAGTGGGAAGAGTAGTATTTTATGGATAGAGGATAGCGATGTAGGGCAATGTCGTGAAGTTGGATGTGTATGTTATATAAAGAGGGTTTTCCTGATACCCCTGATGTGTGAGGCAGAAAGATATGTATCCAGCTACCAAGGCCTGGGAGAGAAAATGGAGTTCAGGCTATTCCCTGAGTCTCCCGAAACCCACATCCAACTCCCGTGTCACACCGTCCACCTCAAGCTCCACTCTGACCAGCGGGTAAGACCACGTAGCATTGATGCCTTGAACCACCACAACCCGAGCCGTGTTAGTAGGCTTGCCAGTGAAGTTCTTAACCCGGTGAGACCCAGCGTCGCACGTGTTGCGTCGGCAGTGTTTGATCACCAACTCCCAGCGACGCATCACGTGCATCCGACATATAAAAAACACTTACGTGGCTCGTAAGGTAGGAAATGGCGGGAGAATAGGAGGGGGAGGTACCGTAGTGTGTGTGGGAGCCGGGCCAGTAGGTGTGAGCGGGCCGAGACAGCCGCGCGGCTGGTGGTGGTGGGCTTAGTGGGGATAGTTTACACCCTTAGTTCACCGCCACTTTGAACCTTAATTACTCCGGTCGTATGGGAGCTAGAGGCTTGAGATTTGTGTGAGACACTCCTTAGGATGTATGCCGTACAATGCCATACTCAGTTTTTACCCTAGTGCTCCCGGGTGGGTGGTCATGCGGGGGAGACGAACTATTGAAACCCCCCCGCCCCCCAAATGACCGAAATGAGTTTTTTTTTATTTTTGTCTTCATTTCTCACTATTCTCTTCCATTTTGTCTCAACAATTTTTTTTGAGGCCCCCCCCCCCCCCCCCCAAAATGTCCAAGGTGATTTTTTTTTTTTTTTTTTCATTTCTCATCCTTGTCTTCCATTTTAGCAAACAAAAAAAAAGAAGTGAAAATGGCTTGGGACTGGGGTGAACAAAATATTATAACTAGCCGGGGCTCAACGGGTTAACAAGTGTCTGGGAAGCGCCCGTATCACGCAGCAACTCAAGCCTATGCTCCACACCAGCCCACCTCACAGTGCCGTGCCCCCTATGACCGCAAAAAGCATCTCGGACGGGTTTTAAATTAGATAAATTTCGTTTCAGAAAAGATATAGGCAAATATTGGTTTGGTAACAGAGTTGTAGATGGGTGGAATGGACTACCAAGTGCTATAGTGGGATTAAAAACGATAGGGAGCTTTAAGATAAAATTGGATAAGCATATGGACGAGAAGGGTTGGGTGTGAAGGGGGATCAGCAGGGTTGGGCCAATCAGCGCTCTGCAGACCCCCGTAATCCTGCGTTAATCTCTAACCATTTTGGTAAGATGATCCTCAGGGTATTAGAGTGTTGAGCCTATAATTGGGCTTTGTAATTGGGGTTGTGTGGGACAGGGATCTGCCTTGCTTAGGCCAATCGGCTTTCTGCAGACTCCCATTTTCTTATGTTCTTATGTTCTTATGTGACGAGCCCTCCTGCTGCTTCTGCACCGACTGTGAATTCGCAACCGACTTTTTACCCCGGGCAAACGCGGAAGACCTCAAAGACACACCGATGTTGCTCACTAGTGACACCACTGCTGTAGGCTGTGTGCTCGGACATGAGCGCACAATATGCCCCTTCTTATGACACTTGAAAAACTCCACTTGCCTCTTGGACTGCCCCGGAGGTGGGGAAGGGCCCTGGCCTTTCTTTAACGGGAAGGGTTTCAACTTGGGATCAAAATTGGCACCAGTACTCTTAAAGGTGTAATTTGTTGTGTCATTAATTCGGGGGGGTGGAGTGGTACGCCCCTTGTTACCTGCCTCAGCTCTCTGGGCAGACCCGCACCCACGAATCAATGACAACCTGAGGTCAGCCAGCTCAGCCGCCTCTTGCAGAGTTTTAGGTCGCTTCTCCTTAAGATTAAGAGTCGAGTCACTGCCAGTGCATTTGAAGAATTGCTCTAACAACACTAATTGCTTCACCGCATCAAAAGTAGTTGCTTTCTCCGACCTCAACCAATGTTCAAATGCATCTGACAATTCTCTGGCATGCTCCTGGAAAGTACTCTCCTTTCGCTTAGGAACAGCTCTAAACATCAGCCTATAGGTCTCTGGCTGTAACTCATACGCTCTCAGGACAGCTTTCTTTCAACTCCTCGTAGTCAACACAAGACTCTAGGGGTAAAGCATCGTATGCCTTGAGTGCTTTCCCTGTTAATCGCGAAGAAACAAGGGCTGTCCACTTCTCCTCGGGCCACTGATGCTCCCGGCACTTTTTCTCAAAACGAAGGAAAAATTCTGTAACTCCTGACTTATCAAACACTGGCACTAACTTCAATAGATGCGACAGAGACTGGTCGCTGGCTCGACCCCCCTGGCCGAGACGGTTCCCCGTCACCTCTACACGAGTTTTTTCTAGGTCAACATAGGCACAATACTTTGCAGACTCAGCCTGATATCTATACTTGAGCTCAGACTCTCGCTCTCGTCACTTGAGCTCAGCCTCTTGGCACTTGAGCTTAGCCTCTCGGCAATCCGACTGAGCCTTAATTTTAGCAAGCTCGAGCTGAAGTACCATCTCGGGGGACAAACCTTGAGGAGGGGGTGCTATCACCGGGGACCCACCCAGTGGGCCACCTGAAGGTAAACCAAGCTGCCAGCGCAAATTGGTATGCGGGAGTGTATCGTGCTCCGACAACCGAGAGGGCGGCACAGTTGGAGTCGAGTGAGATGGAAGCTGGGGAGAACATGCCCCAGCTCCGATTCCACTCGAAGCACCATGCCCCCCACCCAGCACACAGGTAATCAGCTCACTCCGCAACATACCACTCGTACAAGGATAGCCTAAGACCGTGGCTAAGCACTGCAACCCGTACCGGTCAACCCCTGTTAACCGGTCAGCTGACACAGGCACCTCCAAAAATGTCTGAGCATCCTCCTCACTGTTCACCACCCGAAAACCGTCCAACAACTCCTCCTTCGCCACCTCTGGGCTCTCCCCATTCTCAGACCCGTACAGCGACATGATGGAGTTAACAAAAAAATTCCCCAAATCAAGACAAAAATAGCCAAACTCTCACGTAGCCTTATTCACCGAAAAATGTTCGATGTCGTCTCAAGTGCAATACTACGTCACCAACAAATCTCCAACGTGTTCCATATATCCACAAAAACAATGTCCACTGCCAACACAGAGAAATAAATTCAACCCCAAATGGCAATAAGATTTCTCCAAAAAAAAACTGCAAAATTTAGTTTACTATATCCTGGACTAAGGTCGCCATTTGTTACGACCGACCGGCACAACTGAATAAACAAGGGCACTTAGTATTGGACTACAATATAGGCTAAGTATGCAACAACGGTACGCTAATTCCAAACCCTTGAACTATTAAGCCGGTGAACAAAACACATAAACCCTCTAGAGTTAATATGCTAGATAACGGGGTATCAATTAACAAGGGATAAATGTTGTTTGTTGTTGTTGTTGTTGTTCCCTAAGCTGCCTGGCCGAACAGCCCCGAGTCCCTGAGAAAGGCCATGGCCACGATCGGGCTTTCCCACAGAGCTCTCATTGAGTGTAGATTGTGTTGTTGGCGTAAGTGGTTGTGTGAAATGCAGTCTTCTATGATGTGTTTAATGGTATGGGGTGCTGTGTTACATCCCGGGCAGGCGTCGACAACGGAGTCATCCAGTCTCTTCTGATAGCTCAGGAGAGCTGGATGGTGTCCACATCTCAGCCTGGCCAGGTGGACTCTGTCCTCACGAGGAAGGGAGGATTCGGAAGGATGGATTTCGGGAGGTCGTGCATGCAGCTGCGTGTTGTCTGTGAGTGAGTGGATGGATCGGTGAGAGATATGAGTATGGATGTGCTTCTGGAAGTTGGTTCGGGGTGGGCAGGGAGGGAGAGAGGACAATAATTGTGTGTGATACCGTGTGCTGGGTGTTGTTTTGATATTTCTTGGTGTCTGTGGGTGTGTTGCCATGTAGTTTAGTGGGTGGTCTTGGTTCGTGGAGGCTGCTGCCAGGAATTGAGTGCCTCTCATGTCCAGATGGTCTTTGACTTTGAGGATTTTGGTTTCTTGATGTAGATGATCTGTGGGTGCAGTAGCTGTGCAGCCTGTAATGATCTTCAGGGCTTTGTTTTGAATAGTCTGTAAGGTCTTATGATGTGTTTCAGCTAGGTTAGAAGCCCAGGCTGGGGTTGCGTATTCCATCACTGATCTTATGTATTGTTTATATACTGTGGTGGTAGTTTCTTTGTTGTGTCCAAATTTTGTGTGAGCAAGTGACCTGAGGGCGTTAAGTCTGGGTGTCAGTTTCTTTTTAATGTTTGTGGTGTGCTGTTTGAATGTCATATGAGTATCATATGTTACTCCTAGGATTTTGGGTGTGTGTCTATGTGTTAGGGGTGTGTTGTTTATGGTGAGTTGAGGGATGTATTCGTGTTCTCCTGTCCAACTTGTCAGCAGGGTTGCGGTGGATTTGGCTGGGGCTAGATTAAGTCTGTTTGTAGTGCACCAGCCATGTAGTGTGTTGAGATAGGGTTGAAGGAGATCTGTTGCTCTTTTTGGATCATGGTGTGTGCATGTGAGTGTTATGTCATCTGCATAGGAGGCTAAGTTTATTTGGGGCGTATTGGGTGTAGTTATATCGTGCATGTACAGATTGAAGAGTGCGGGCGATAGGACGGATCCTTGTGGGACTCCGTTTGGAAAGTTTCTGATTTTAGATGACTGACCGGCAAAAGATACGTGTGCACATCTGCCTGCTAGGAAGTTGGCCAGCTACCTTTTTGTGTTGTAGATTTTGTTTGTTAGGTTGTGACGGGGGATGGCATCGAAGGCTTTACTAATGTCGAGTGTGGCTAATAGTGATCTGTGTGGTGGTCTAGCTGAATTGATGCCGTCGAAAGCTCTTTGTGTAAGGTCTGTGAGAAGAGTGTTTGTGGAGTGCAGTGGCCTAAAGCCATGTTGTGTTGGAGCTAGGGATAGGTCAGGTGTAATTAGTTGTAATACTAGGCGTTCCATGACTTTGGAGGGGGAGCAAAGGAGTGTGATGGGGCGGTGCGAGGAGGGTAGCGTGGGGTCTTTGTTGGGTTTGGGGAATGTGATGATGATACCATGCTTCCAAATGTCTGGTATTGTGTTGTCTGAATAGCTGTAGTTTGATATGTTAGTGAGTGCTTGTATGCCTTGTGGTCCCAGGTGTCTGAGGTGTATGTTGCTTATGTTGTCTAGGCCACAGGCGGGTGAGTGCTTGAGATTGTTGATGATATGCTTTGTCTGGTGATTGGTGAAGGGTGTATAGTCAGGGTCTGTGGGGAATTGTCTCTTACGTCAGATGGCACGTCGGTCGTCTTTGTGAGGTTTTAGGTGGCTGACATGTGAGAAGTGATTGATGAGAGTGTTTGCTTGTTGTTTACATGAAGGAGTAGAGTCTGTTGTTGTGATTGCAGCATGTGATTGTGTTGTGTTGCTGTTGGAAAGTGTGATGCTGTTTAGTGTTTTGTAGAGATTTTTGGGGTTTGTTTTGTGATCAAGTGTTTGTAGGAAGTTATTCCAATTTAGATTTTGTTGTTCTTGTATTTTGTTGTTAGTTTGGGTGTTGAGTGCTTGAATTTGTTGTGTGATGTCTTGTGTGTGGGGTGCTTGGGAGTGTTTCAGTATGTCGCGTTGTCTGATGAGGTTTTGAATTTCTGGTGTGAAGTTGGGGTTGTGTCTTTTTCTGTTACCTCTTGGAATGTGTTTCTTGTCAGCGTTTTGGATTGTTTTATTGAGTATGTGTACAGCATTGTTGATGTTAGTGATGGGTGTACTGTTTAGAGTTGTGAAGTGTTGTTCTGTCTCATTTGTGAATGGTTCCCAGTTAGCTCTTTTATAATTGGTGTATGTGTGTTTGTAGCTAGCTGGGGCGTCTGGTTTTGGTGGTGATAATGATCGGGAGGTGGTCAGAGCCTAAGGTTCTGACCACCCTCCAGGATGTTGTGGGGGCGAGTTCTGGGGAGCAAAAGGTGATGTCTGGATATGATGGGTTATAATAATGGGATAAGTGTATTCTACTAAGGCTTTCCAGCAATGGCAAAGCCTGCAAACAACAAGAAGAAATTACGTTAATAAAATGCTCTCAAGTATTAACAAAGCTTAAATAAACTATGTATGAGGGTGCAAAGGCGGCAGTACATGTGGAGAGTGAGCAGAGCGAGTTCTTTGACCTGAATGTTGGTTTGAAAGAGGGGTGTGTGATGTCCCCGTGGTTGTTTAGTGTATATATGGATGGAGTCATGAAAGAAATCCTATCAAGAGCAGTGGATGTTGGTGTATCGCTGAAAAGGGATGGAATTGAGTGGAAGCTACCTATACTGCTGTTTGCGGATGATTCAGTTCTGATGAGTGATAATGAATGGGAGTTGCAGGGTCTGGTAAATGAGTTTGGAACAGTGTGCGAAAAATGGAATTTGAATGTAAATACGGGGAAGAGCAAAGTTATGGTCTTCGAAAGGGGTGAAGTCACAGAGTGTGAGGTGAAGCTGAACGGTCAGGCTATGGAGATCGTCAACTCTTTTAAGTATCTGGGCAGTGTGTTGAGTAAAGATGGGACTATGGATGAAGAGGTGTGGGAGAGGGTACAACAGGGGAAGAGGGTTGTAGGAACGCTATAAGCTGTAACAAGAAATAGGGTGGTCAGTATGGAAGTGAAGAAGTCCTTGCATGACAGTGTGGTAACCCCGACACTGACTTACGGAAGCGAAGCATGGACGTTGGTTGAGACTCAGACCAAGAGTGAGAGCAGTGGAAATTAATTACTTAAGGAGTGCGTGCGGAGTTACATGGAGGGATAGACAGACTAATGAGGGTAGTAAGAAGGAGGTGTGGTGTGGAGGTAGATGTGCTGGAAAGTGTGAAAAGGAACAACTTGAGATGGTTCGGCCATATGGAACGTATGGAAAGCGAGAGAATAACTAAGAGGGTGTACGAGAGCGAGGTGGAGGGACAGAGAGGGAGAGGTAGACCGAATATGAGGTGGAAGGATGGAGTGAGGAACTACATGAACGAAGGCGGTGCTGGTTGGGGGGGAGGGACGTCGACTGACTGGGGACAGAGGTGCATGGGGGTGGTTCGTTCGTGGCCACCCCTTCGGGGATCACGGCGTCAGGCAATAGATAGATAGATAGAAATAAACTATGACAAGATTTAATAAAAGATTAGATGCTTACGTTATGGTTAATGTTAGTCTAAACTCAACATTAAAACCCTTCAATGCTATATGAAAGCACTTGAAGTCTAGTCCTACAGCAAACAGACCTGGAAGCTTCTGCAAACGTCTGATGCTCTAAGATGCTCGTAGAATATAGAACTGTAATAATGCAAGAGGCAGGACATGAAACGTGTATCTTAAATACACCAAAAAGCAGGACATCTGTAATGGAAAACACGAGAATGCAACAACTCTGTGACAGTAATAATAACAGCAACTCAAAAACAGTACTTCCTTAAATAAAGTAACAGCCACCAACGGTTGTGCCCTGCGCAACAACCTAGGCTAAACAATACCGTGAATAATACTAAAGCACACGTGATAAGAGTTAATAAGTATGCATTGTCTTCTCTATTAATAAAGTCTAGCTGTGGTATCAGGGTATGGGAAACTAGGTAGAGCCAAGCATGCAACCGCATGGTGATGTTGTATTGCAACATCACAATAGAAGGTGGTTAGGTGAGATGTTAAACAAAGCGTTAATTGAGATTAGGGGCCATTCCTTGCTGACGGTTCCAAGCTGTATACAGTTGTTTAGTGCTTCAGAGATATAAGGATACACTTCTTCACTTATTGTGGCATATAGTAAAAGAGTGCATTAATTTTAGGCGGTACGTTTTGTAGTTGGAGGAAACATGTATAGTAATTTCCGATTTAATAGTTAAACCATTCCAAAGCTCAGGAATCTCCTATAATGATTGTGAAATTCGAGTGAACAACCATACTCGTATTAAGAAAGGGGTGGGAATAAAATGAAATACCTAATATGATTGGAATAATTATGATGAGCAAAGATGCATGGTATATAAAACTAGTAAAACGACAATAATGCATTGTACTGCTTAATGATGTAAAGGTGTATTTAAGATAATATGGAAAATATATTATATGATGACATAATATAGGTAAAAGTAGACTTCAGAGGTTTGAGATATAGCTACTAACAATCTAGAAAAAGATGAACCGATGCACAAGGAGAGATATGGTGCATGTATAAGCCAAAAATAATACCAGACCAGATGGCTGGAGTAAAGTAGGAAAGAAAGACAATTGGACAGCGGAAGAACAAGTTGAAAAGTGAGAAGTACAGTAGAATACTGAAAGTAATAAGTATTTGTATACACACATAAGTATATCTAGACTGATACTTACAGCTTGATATATTAAATTTAACATACACACCAGTGGAAGAGGAAAGGCGCAGAAGAGAAACGGGAGCAACATATTATCCGTCCTCCTTAAACATTTAACCTCGTTTTTAAAAACAGGGTTCATGTTCATATAATTATGTGGTTATGTATGCTTCTGTGATTTTGGATAATTTTTAACACTAGATTGTTAATAACATAAAGCTTAATAACTAGGAAAATATCTCAAAGATGATTGAAACGGAGGAGTTGCTGCCTTTCCGTTATTATTGTTATCATAATTGTTGTACGAAAATACACACATGATATGGAATAAATATAAATATATTTCATGTATGAGGCTTGCAATATATAGGACATAACATAGCATTTCTTAATTAAATATTACTTTAAGCTACACAGTAATAAATCTTGACAAATATTGCCATTCAATAATATAAGGTCCTTGATTTCTTAATATGTTTAGTAACGAACCGTCTTTACAATTGCATAGTAAAGACTTTTACCAATAAAGAGGGTAATCTTAATTAATCTTACTAAATACTTGACTCACACAAAACCTGTAGAGCGAAACTGAAATGAAAGCATGGTCATGTTTTAGTTATTAGATAATACAATTATGTATAAAAAGAATGTGGTAGCATATATTGTTTTACTAAATCATAGAACTACACAGCAATACAAAAAGTGTAGGGTGTAAAATATAATCACGGTCGACTCAGTTTGTTATAAGGTAAAACTGCAGACTAAAACATACACTTAATATAACAAAGATAAATATTGAGATAAAGCTTGCTTCATATACTCTAATATACAGTATACAGGTATATATTTTCAAAGTAAATTATATATACAACCGACAAACCTATTATGCTTATGTTCCGAGAGAGAGAGAGAGAGAGTGAGAGAGTAAGAGTATGTTGCCACCCTATAGCGCGGATATCAAGCTTCACACAGCACTACGTAATCTTATCAAGGCTTATGGTGGGTTCACACATTCACGTATATTGCTCCCGTCAGCTCCCGTCTGTTGTAAACGAAGGTATATTGGTAGTTGGCAACCGATTACGTAAAACGTAATGGCATAATACGCAAAACTTTAATGAAATTACGGCCAGTCTGGGGGGTACTCTCGCATGGCGCGAGTAGAAACGAGTAGCCCACGTGGGTCGGGAATGTTGTGGGTGCGGCCAAGGCCGCGCGGTTGCTAATTCGAGTCGAATCAGGAACGTGGCTCACCCTCACGTATGTCAAAAGACGGGGAAACTTACGACCGACCAGGCCACCACGGTCGTCTGACCAGAGCATCCTCGTCGGACGTAGCAGCTACAAAGGAGTACAAAGGAGTACAAAGGAAATCAAGCAACAACAGCTCTAGTGACCCTTCTAGGTTGCTTGTCCTCCAAAACACTGAGGATCAAGTGTCCAAACAGTGGTTTAGATTGGGTAAGGGAACATTGGAAAGGGAATTACTGCCCTGGAACTAATGTCCGTGGCAGGATTAGGAAGTTAGTAGGGGACAGATGGGTTAGTAACTGAGGGGGGGATAAAATAAAGTTATTCATTTACAAACGCAGTCAGTCGCGGGTTTGAAGCGAGATATTTGTCTAGGCGGAGTTTAAATGAATCAACGGTGATGCAGTCTATAACGTTTCGGGGAAGCCCATTCCACAAGTTGACAACTCGATTGAAGAAGAAATTCTTAGATTCGTGTGAGTTAAAAGATTTACCAATAATTTTGCAACCGTTTCCCCGCGTGTAATTAGATTGGTCGATAGTGAAGTACTTACTACAGTTCATATTGTCGATGCCTTTGATGATTTTGAACACTTGAATTAAGTCACCTCTTAATCTGCGCTGGGTTAAAGGAAATAGATTTAATTCTCTAAGACGCTCTTCGTATGGTTTGTTCTTTAGGCTAGGTATCATTTTGGTAACTCTACGTTGAACTCGTTCTAGCTTGTTTATATCTTTTTGGTAATAAGGGCACCAGGATTGAACGCAGTATTCCAGAAGAGGGCGGACTAATGAATTGTAAAGGGTTAGGATAACTTCTTTGGATTTATGCTCAAATGACCTGCCTATAAAGCCAATTATTTTGTTTGCCTTCTTAACAACTTCTGAACATTGTTGACTCGGTTTTAGGTTACTCGATATTGTTACTCCCAGATCGGTTTCTCTGTTTACATTCTTAAGCTGAGTGCCATTCATCGAATAGTTTGCTTTCTCATTTAGGTATCCGATATGTAGTACTTTACATTTATCCGCATTGAAACTCATTTGCCAAATTTGGGCCCAACATGACAATTTATCTAGATTGTGTTGCATATCGTCAACTTGTTCTTTTGAGAGTACGCTATTTGCAATTTTTGTATCGTCAGCAAATTTTGAGATTGTACAGGTGAGTCCCTCATCTATGTCGTTGATGTAAATTAGAAAGAGAATTGGTCCTAGTACCGATCCCTGGGGTACCCCGCTATTTACATTGGTCCATTTTGATGCCTTACCGTTTATGACTACTCTTTGCTTTCTGTCGCTGAGCCAATTTTCTATCCATTTCAACACACCGTCTTGTATTCCATGCGCTTTTAGTTTTAGCAGTAAACGTTTGTGGGGAACTTTGTCAAAGGCCTTTTGAAAATCAAGGTATATAATATCTACAGCTTTACTCTCATCGTAGAGGTTGAGGATATCGTGGAAGAAGTCTAAGAGGTTTGTTAAACAGGAACGTTTTTTACGAAAGCCGTGTTGAGTATCTTTAAGTATGTTATTTTCCTCTAAGTGATTTACGAGTCTGTCTCGTATGACCGTTTCTAGCATTTTACATACAACTGAGGTTAAGCTAATTGGACGATAGTTACTGGGTAGGGATTTGCTGCCTTTTTTGAATATCGGTGTTACGTTGGCTAGCTTCCACTGATCGGGCATAGTTCCAGACTGCAAGGATTTATTGAATAGTAATGTCAGTGGTTTAGAGAGCTCATCCTTAGCTTCCTTTAGAACTCTAGGCGAGATTGTATCAGGTCCAGGCGTTTTATTTACCTTGAGTTTATCTAAACAATTCAATACTTCTCTCTCTGTAACGGTGATATTGCTTAGAACATCTGAATTATCAATCTGAATCGGCGATGGTGTAGGGATATCACTGAGGTCTTCTGTTGTAAAAACTGATGCAAAGAAGGTATTGAGGGCATTACTCATTTGTTCTTCGTCTTTGGTGTATTCTCCATTTTCATCGACTAACGGTCCAACAGTTGAAGTAACGACTTTTTTCTTTCTGATCTACCACGTGAGACGAGAGCTGCTCTCGTCAAATCGTAGAAAGTTCCAGTCGAACATGGAAGTATACGTTAGTTAGGCCGCATCTGGCAGAACCGCCGCACTGCGGGTTGGCGGGAAGACGCGGCATCGTTGTACGAGGGGACAACGGGACCAGCGAGGGACCCTCCAGTCACACCTCTCACCACACCGGAGCAGCAACCAACAAGCCAACCCTGCCACCCTCTGCACCCTGCCGAAAACAAATCGTAGCAGCGAAACGACTGCCCCTATGGCTTTCATATTTTTACCACATGTACCTTACCCTTTAGGCTACCCACCACAAAAATCCCAAATCCCTCCTCCCACCCACTCGCTGACTGTCGGTCCCGTCAGAAGGAAAAAAAAGGAAAATCTGTGGCGGCGAAACGACTGCACCAATCGGTTCCATATTTGTGTGACAAGTCTCTTACCCTTCTGCCTTCCCCCCACCACACCCCCAACCTCCTCCCACCACCCACTTCTAGCGTATCCGTACGAAGAAAAGGAAAAAAAAGGAAAATCTGTGGCGGCGAAACGACTGCACCAATCGGTTCCATATTTGTGTGACAAGTCTCTTACCCTTCTGCCTTCCCCCCACCACACCCCCAACCTCCTCCCACCACCCACTTCTAGCGTATCCGTACGAAGGAAAGGAAAAAAAGGAAAATCCGTGGTGGCGAAACTACCTCACCAATCGGCTTCATATGTGTAACACAAGTCAATTACCCTTCTACCTTCCCCCAACCAACCCCAAAACCACCCTCCCACCCATACATTCCGATACCATAAAAGTCTCTGTAGTCTATAGTGTCTTTTCAGCTACTTTCGGGACCATTGGGGACCTGATTTCTGGCGAGGGGAGTGTTTTTTTTACCATTTCTCTCCCAACTTAATAGATTTAGCCAAAAAAAAAAAAAAAATATGGCACTGGCAGAAGCACACCGTCAAAATTGGCTGGCACTCAGCGGGCTACTCCTCCAGGATGAATTCCTCGATGTTACTCCTCCAGGATGAATTCCTCGATGTTGTTCATGGTGCCGATGAAGGACTGGGAATGGGAATGGTGTGGCCATTCCTGCCCTTTTGTAGTTCCCAGATTCCAACCCAGACCTACGTGGTTGACAAAGACTGTCTTTGTCTGTGTTTGGTCAGACGGGGTGTGCCTACGATTGGCCAGAACCGGTCCAGGTACGACCTAACAAATCCCAAGACATGCGGCCTCATCTACGCCGGTCTTGAGGGGGCGTGGCATGGGCGTGGCCTGTGTTCCCGCAAATCGTGCAGCCCATGAGGTCGAACGGGGCTATGCTTACGCACGTCGCAAACACGTACGTAGTTCAATACGACTCCATTACGTCTGACGTAACACTGGCCCCGTTACGCTAAGTCTGTCGGGAAGTGCAATAGACGTGGAAGAACGGGCGTTCAACGGCAGAAACTACTCGCGTCTTTACATAAATTGGCGATACGCCGGACGGGAGCAATATACGTGAATGTGTGAACCCACCATTATGGTATTACGAGGCTCTAAAGTATTTTGTTTTTCATAGCTGAATATTATGTTAATGCATACGAACACCTTATATTACTATCACAATCGCAGGTGAGATGCTACACAAATTATATATTTGTTATGCCTTTACAAAGTATAAATAAATGCATTGTTTTTCATATATTAATTTACAATTCAATCACCAGTTTCTTTGTAATCCACCACCACCTACCGCTATCCTATACTGCTGCTAGGTTGCGCTCTATCGTTTGTCACCCCCACTTTGTCTCTTGACCGTCCTATGCAATTGCTGTTTCGAGCTTGTTTGCTATCTCTCATTTAACGTTTTTCATAAAGCCTCGTAACTTTCTTGAAATCGCCTAGCTTACCTCTGCTGTTGTAATCATGAGTGTTAGTGCCACACAGTCTTTATGGGCTTGGTGCTAGTCCTTTTTATTATAATAATAATAATACTAATAATAATACCCTCCCCCCCTCCCCACTTATGATTCTAGAGTTAGAAACACTGTTTTTTTTATTGAAGGGTGTCTTTGTTTCACTTTGTCAGTATTATATGTTACATTAATAACAGCAAACCAATAGTTTGCAATAATAATCCCATATAATGTTCAAAACACATAAATTATGTTTTCACAGTAACGTATTTGGTCACCCAATTGCATCCACCCCCACCTGCTCCCACCTCGCCGCTGCGCTGGTTTCCCTCTTCCACTCCTCCCCCTCCCTCCACCCCATACCTTCACCCCCTACCCCCACAACATCACTGTTACCAGATAATTTATGGACACCAATTGTGCTGCCCTCTATTGAGCGACTTGAGCAAACCAAAACTGTAGCTGGTTCATCTGTCCACAACTGTACATGGCAAGTCAGAGCCTGTACGACTTCGACGGAGTTAGGTAGCCTGTAACCCTTGTGCATATTTTTCCTTTGCGAGTGTAGCAGTATATAAGCGATGGGGTTTTGCCTACTCTTACTTGTATGCTTGCTACCTCATTTTGTTGACCTTTGTGGAGCGCCAGGGCAAGACCAGATACTTGAGATCTGGACTTACCAAGAGAGCCTCCTAGTCACTTAACGTAACATAAGGGAAATCTGTTCAAGGGGAGACAGTAGGCTACGAGCATGCTTGCGCTCTGCCTAGCCTCCTGGTACCTTTTATACTGCTGCTAGACTTTATTAGTAATAAAGACAGCATTGTGTTTATTAACTTTAACTGTGTATGCTTTAGGAATTATTCACGTATTATTTTAGCCTAGGTTGATGCATAGTGCACAACCCAGTATGGCTGTAACTTTGGCTAAGGAAGTTCTGTTTTGAGTGGCTATTATTAGTGCTGTTACAGAATTGTTGCACTCCTTTGTTTTATATATATGTATCCTACTTGTTGGTGTATTTAACCCATATTTAGCGGGCTAGGCGGTTTATTTATATGTACCGCCCAGCGGGGTGTTTTTAGCCAAAATAGGGCTGTTTACATGATAATTTTCATGCCTAAATAAGACCCAGAGCGTAAAACAAGTATCTATCCCTGAAAGGGCATAAACAGAGCTTTTGAAAGACACCATAACGATCCTTTTATGATGGCTAGTTTTCTTGCAACAACCGCGCAACGCGAGTGCAAAAAGCATGTAATTCGGCACTTTCCCCATACAATTCCGTATATAGCGAGTGAGAGAGGGAGGGAGTAGGTGGGATTCGTGTCGGTAGGTTCGACGCGGTGGTCTGGAGCAGTCATACGCTCGCTACTCTCCTGCCACCACTTGTCTCTCTCTCTCAGCAACATTACGTGCTGAAATTGCCACACGACCTATGTCGCGCGCCACCACAGAGTCCAGATTTATTTAACTCGACTTATGTTGCACCCTGACACTTAGGGGCTACGATACATGCTTTGGTGTCCTGCCCCTGCATTATTTCCGTTCTATATTCGACGAGCATCTTAGATCATCAGACGTTTTCAGAAGATTCCATATCTGTTTGCTGTAAGACTAGACTTCCAGTGTTTTCATAGAGCATTGAAGAGTTTAGTGTTGAGTACAGACTCACACTAAAGGTAACGTAAGCATATACTCCTTTATTAAATCTTGTTATAGTTTATTTAAGATTTGTTATTACTTGAGAGCATTTTATTAACGTAAAGTACTCCTGTTGTGAGTAGGCTTTACCGTCACCGGAAAGCCTTTGTAGAAGTGCACTAAAACCCAGTTAATTGATACCCTGTTATCCAGTAGATTAACTCTGGAGGGTTTAAGTGTTTTGTTCACTGGCGTAATAGTTCGAGGGTTTGGAATTAGCGTACCGTTATTGCAGATATAGCCTATCATCTAGTCCATTATTAAGTGCCCTTGTTTATTTCGTAGTGCCGGTCGTAACACTACCCTGCACCGTCGAAGTCATATAGGCTGTAGCGAGCCGTATACACAACACTGACAACGACAACAGATACCCACCACAGTCTAGCATTAAATAATGGAGGAGAACAAGCAATATTGAAAAGCACCCTACAGTATGAAATCTATGACTCTAAACCTTGCTAAGCTAGTACATCATAATATCTGAGAGCAGGAGATTGTAATACGACTGGCGGACCGTGAATGTCGCTTGCGAGGGGCCAGAAGGGATGGGTAATTGACTGCAAAGCATAGAAGTATGGAAAAGAAGAAGTTCAGAGAGAGAAACAGTAGTATAGGTGGTTATTGGGAAACAGAATGCAAAGGGATGTAGACGCAACCTCACGGCGCCGTGCTCTGTGGGAGTCAGGAGGGTAGGAGCCCGTCCACTGGGCTAGGAGGGCGGCGACCAACCACAGGCCACTACGTCACAGGGACACAAAGCCCACGTGACCCTGTTCAGCCACTCACCGATGAGCGGACCGGCCGGGAAGGGAACGTGCGCCCACGCACTACACCTCGCTCTCCCCTATCTCTCTCATTGCAACTATCACACTGCGTATCTTATTACACTATCAATGATATAAAATACTTCTTGGTGTCACAGACAAGAATAGAGGCAAACACTAAATTGTCTGTGACAACTTAAACACTATGAAAGAAAGAGGGTCGCTCTATGACTAGCATAGCCCATTTCACTGCCCTGGCTAGCGCTAGCGAGTACGAGAGCATTCTGTACAGCTGGCTAGCGTAACATTGGTAAGGTAGTTGGAAAACCCCAATAAGAAATACCCGTAGCACCTTTGATCCCTATACCTACAGTTGAACCGCCATTTACTCGTGTCATAGATGACATGGTCGGTCCCTTACCACCCACCAGTTCGGGATATAAATACTTGCTTACTTTGATGGATACTACCACTAGATACCCGGAGGCTATTCCGGTTAGCAGCATGAACGCTTAGATGAAAGACCATTATGACCAGCAGGCTAAATCTAGGGCATTCAAGGTGGGCGACGAGGTTCTGACACGGTTGCCAGTTCAGGGTAGACCCGTAGCTGCTAAGTCTTGTGGTCCGTACCAGGGTCATTAAGCATATTGGTGAGGTTGACTATGCATCATTGTATGTTTATATTGTGTATTATTGAGGTTGACAGTGGTTTAATAACTGGCTTGTTTGGACCAGCGTTTTGACAGCCAGCATCAACCTACTGAGATACCAACCCTTGTGTCTCATGTGTTAGGCTACTGCATTGGACTCTTCCCATGGTTTTTGTTTCGTATTATTCTCGGTTCCTGAGCGACTGGGCATTATATGCATTGTTCTGGGAGTCTAGCAGTATTATGATATGGCACTTTTGCGCAGCTTAGAATATTGTTAAAAGTACTCTTGAGATACTAATAGCACTATCAACCCGAGTCGGATAGGCCTTGACTCTGAGACAGTAGATATTTTTGTGTCTCCTTTATTACTGCTTTAACCCGCAGAGACCCAGCGTCGCACGTGTTGCGTCGGCAGTCTTTGATCACCAACTCCCAGCGACGCATCACGTGCGTCCGACATATAAAAAACACTTACGTGGCTCGTAAGGTAGGAAATGGCGGGAGAATAGGAGGGGGCGGTACCGTAGTGTGTGGGGGAGCCGGGCCAGTAGGTGTGAGCGGGCCGAGACTGCCGCGCGGCTGGTGGTGGTGGGCTTAGTGGGGATAGTTTACACCCCTAGTTTACCGCCACTTTGAACCTTCATTACTCCGGTCGTATGGGAGCTAGAGGCTTGAGATTTATGTGAGATACTCCTTAGGATGTATGCCGTACAATGCCATACTCAGTTTTTACCCTAGTGCTCCCGGGCGGGTGGTCATGCGGGGGAGACGAACTATTGAAACCCCCCCCCCCGCCCCCCAAATGACCGAAATGAGTTTTTTTTTATTTGTGTGTTCATTTCTCACCATTCTCTTCCATTTTGGCTCAACACATTTTTTTGAAGCTCCCCCCCCAACCCCCCCCCGGCCCCCCCCCCAAAAAAAAATGTCAGAGGTGATTTTTTTTTGTTTTTTTTTCATTTCTCATCCTTGTCTTCCATTTTAGCAAACAAAAAAAATAAGTGAAAATGGCTTGGGACTGGGGTGAGCAAAATATTATAACTAGCCGGGGCTCAACGGGTTAATAGAGCAAAGAGAAAAATAACCCCTTTTCCCAGAGAACCTGCGTGTCTTGGTGTTTGAGTCAGATATTAAGAGCGTGTCTGTTGCAGGGTTAGTGTAGTTCGGTGGGCAGTGTTGGGTGCATGGCTAAGGCATTGTTGTCTTTTTGCTACAGTGTTTCTTTTTGGGCAGCGCTGTGGGCTAGGCTATTAGAGCATCTGCTTTCCCCGAAGCTCCCCTCGTAACAATATATGTATATATATATATATATATATATATATATATATATATATATATATATATATACAGTATATATATACAGTAAAAGTCCTGTAATCCGAATAGCGGGGACCCGGCCTCGTTCCGATTACCGGATTTTTCGGATTATTGGAATTTAACCCTATGAACCTGTGTATTAATGGCCTGACGAAAACCTGAACACAATATAGGCTATGCATATGCACAATATAATGCTATACATCCAATATGACACATAATGGTAAACATTTAAAGTGATTTCATTAACATATGATATGTGTGTGTACCATTATGTGTTATTTGGGTGGGTTTTGGCTACCTAGCTAATGCCTCAAAAAGGGGACTTCGGGACTTTTTGAAATTCGGACTATCGGGTGAATTCGGATTTGGCCTCATTTTCAAAAATTCAGACTATTGGGAGTTTCCAATTATCAGTCGTCGGATTATCGGACTTTTAACCCTCTCACGACCATATGACGCAGAGGTTACCAGATTAGCAATACTAAATAGAGTTCACTCACTCTTATAATTACCTCTCCAAAATGAGTTTTCTGCCCACAACTAACTCAAAGACAACTGCAGAGGTTGAAGTAACTAAACTAAAGGTTTCTAAATACCCCTGATGGTAACAAAGGCTTTAAAGTATCCCTAATAGGCTCAAAATTGCGTCAAGAACGTGAGAAGGTTAATGTACTGTATATATATATATATATATATATATATGATAGATAGATATATAAATATATATATATATATATATATATATAGATAGATATATTATATAAATATATATATATACTGTAAATATATATACAGTATATATATATATATATATATATATATATATATATATATATTATTATATGTATTATTATATAATTATATATATATATATATATTATATATATATATATATATATATATATATATTTATATACACATATATATATACTGTATATATATATATATATATATATATATATATATATATATATACTATATACTGTATATATATATATATATATATATATATTATATATATTTATAAAATTGTTTTAGTTTCCTCGCTAGAACTCCATCAAACTTAAAACAAAATTTGTTTACCCCTTTCATTATAAATGTGTATATTTTCCGGTCGGTTTCTCCTTCAATTACATGTTCGCTATCGCTTACCAGGATAAAATCGACACCTACTTTAAATGGCACGAAAAATCCTAATATTGACAAAGAAATTGAGTGACATGTCTTAAAATTGCCAAAATAATATAAACAAGTCTTAAAATCTCAAAACTAATGGGATTAAACATGAGGGAGAAGGGAGTCCATAAAAAGCAACTACCTCCCCTTGAGAAGAAACTGGTTATTATGAATATTATTCTTCTCACTCACCCACACATACAAACTCACACTCTTGCTCTCTCTCTCTCTCTGAAAAATGAATATATAATAAGTTTGTGAAATCATAATTGTATTATTGTTACTCCAATTACTAGTTTCTTACCTTAAATTATCAATCCGACATAGAACAGTTTTAACCCTTAATTGACCAATACAGTACAGCACCAAATCCATCTCTCTCTCTCTCTCTCTCGACTGTACAGTAATTCAATTGATACGTTAAAGAACAGACTGGAAGATCATCTGGTGAAGATAGTTATTAACATTAATTAATCAGTATAGCCTACATGTGTAATTTCCCTTTTAAACTAATGTATTTCTATACTCTATAAAAACTTTCCTTGTGGGCATTTCCTGACCCATAAGGTTACACTTCATCCTCTTTCCGGTACCGCTTTTTAGTCAGAGGGAGTATAGGGTGGGGAGAGAGCCTTTTACTTTACTGTCCTATTCTTCAGCTATAAACCGGGTCTGTCTAGTAGTATTAGGGCCTGACCACCTAGTAGGGACCGCAAGGTCTGTGTAGTCTGAGTATTATGTGTAACTCTGTGTAACTCTGTCATCATCCATCATATACCTTCCGACCACTCTTCCTGCCACTCACTTCACCAATCTTCATCCATCTATCCTGCTCGATCAATCACTCCTTTCAGACCCAAGTATCTAGCCAACTTTATTTATCTATTATATTTCATCCCTCCTTCTCATATGACTAGTTTGGAGTGATTTGTAGTGCCGATTGACCCTTTGAGCACCGGTGACGTCTGTTCTCTTTGATTTCACCTACATTTAGACGATTTCATAAATCTTAGGAAAGATATGTGGTAGCGAAAATGATTAATTGAGTTAGTCTGAAATCTTTTAACGGATAGACATCCTTCCTAAGCTGAATAACACCGTCTAATAGTTGCCAGAATATAATACAAATGATATACTGAAAGGGTTAAACTCTACGGTATTTTTGAGTGATATGCAGTGCCGATTAGCCCATTACACCCATACGCCCATTACACCCATACGCCCATTACACCCATACGCCCATTACACCCATACGCCCATTACACCCATACGCCCATTACACCCATACGCCGTCGTCGTCGTCGTCGTCGTCCGTCCGAAAACTCCTCCTTCTTCTTTTTTTTTTCTTTTTTTTTTCTATGTGATTGAGGGAGGCAAAGGCAGAACTGCCTATAGAAAGTGCCTCCCCCATAGTTGAAAGAGTGACAGGGCCAAAATCAAGGGACGTTCGAGCCAAAATGCCTGGACACACAGAGTTTGAAGCAATTTAAGTCATAGGAAGAGGGAAAGACTGATTCTGGGAAAGAGTTCCAGAGCTCAGCTGTTGAGTAGAAGAAAGTTTGAGAGTAACGTTTCACTCTTGGGTTGGAGAGTTGCACAGAGTAGGGGTAGAATTGAGTTGCAAGACGGGTACCACGTGCCCTACGTAAAGGAGGTGGTATACACTGGGAAAGCTCTGAGGAACACTGATTATTATAGTAGCGATAGAACAGCGAGAGAGATGCAACATTGCGGCAGAGAGAGAGAGATTGCAGAGAGTTGGACGGTAGTTAATGATACGAAAGGCCTTCCTCTCAACTTTATCTAGGAGACCGGTGTGAGAGGAACCTTCCTACACATGTGAACAATACTCAATACAAGGATGCACTATGCCCCTGTACAGAGCAAGAAGCTGTGCAGAGGAAAGGAACCCCCTAAGGCAGTTGAGCACACCCAGCTTCTGGGAGGCTGCCTTAGCAAGACTGGTAATATGGTCCTTCCAACTGAGAGCAGAAGAAAAAGAGACACCAAAAATATTGAGAGAAGATGAAGGATTGATTTTTGTATTGTTGAAGAATAAGGGACAGTCCGCTGGGAGTTCCGTACGGGTAGATAGATGGAGAAATTGGGTTTTGGTAGCATTAAAGGTAACAAGGTTTTCTCTGCCCCAATTGGAGATAGTATTTAGATCAGAATTTAAGAGTTCTATGGCTTCATTACGTTTGTCATTGAGGGAATGCTGGCTGGGGCGTTCTGAAAAACTAATGGAGTAGTGTAACGTTGAGTCGTCTGCGTATGAATGGATGGGAATTGAGGTACAGTTGAGGAGATCATTAATTTTAGAAAAATGAGAAAGAGAATAGGAGATAGGACAGAGCCCTGAGGAACACCAGAGTTTATAGGGTGAGGAAGTGAACAATGGCCGTCCACAACCGCGGCTATGGAACGGCCGGAAAGGAAATTAGAGACAAAGGCACAGATGGAGGGATAGAAACCGAAGGAGGGTACTTTAGAAATTAAAGATTTGTGCCAGACTCTATTGAAGGCTTTCGATATGTCTAGTGCAATAGAAAAAGTCTCACCGAAGTCCCGAAAGGAGGATGACCAAGAGTTAGTAAGATATGAAAGAAGATCACCAGTAGAGCGACCCTTAAGGAAGCCATACTGGCGATCTGAGAGCAGATTATGAGAAGAGAAATGCTTAAGAAATTTGGAAGCAAGAATAGTTTCAAAAACTTTAGAAAGACAAGAGATGAGAGCAATTGGACGATAGTTGGAGGGTTGAGAGTGGTCACCCTTCTTTGGGACAGGTTGAATGTGAGCAAACTTCCAGCATGAAGGGAAGACGTTAGAGGATAGACAGAGACGAAAGAGTTTGCCTAGGCAGGGAGTCCGCACGGAAGCACAGTTTTTGAGAACAACAGGAGGAACACCGTCCGGACCGTACGCCTTATTAGTATTAAGCCCAGAGAGGGTAGAAAGTACATCTTTAGAAGAGATTAGGATATTAGGCATAAGTAAGAGTGAGGAGCGTGGAGAGGGAGGAATAGCACCGGAATCATCCAAGGTGGAGTCTCTAGCAAAGGTTTGAGCGAAGAGTTTAGCTTTGTCAGAGGAAGAAGTGATGGTTGTGCCATCAGAGTGGGAAAGGGGAGTGAAAGACTAGGAAGAGAAATCGTTGGAGAGGTTTTTGGCTAGATGCCAGAAAGCTTGGGAAGAGCTGAGTTGGATAGTTCAGTGCATTTATTATTGATGTAAGAGTGTTTGGCAATTCGAAGAACAGATTTGGTTTGATTCCAGTCAGAAACATAGGAAGAATGGGAGTCTTGAGTTTTAAGGTGTCAGTACCGTTTGAATGCTTCCTCCTTATTGCGGACAGCGGAAGAACAGGCGTGAGTAAACCAAGATTTTTTAGCATTAGTCTGAGAGAAAGAGAATGGAATGTATGCTTCCATGCCCGATAGGATTACCTCGGTAATGCGTTCAGCACTTTCCGAGGGTCCCCGGCCATGGAAGCAGAAATCATTCCATGGGAAATCAAAGAAGTACTGCCGGAGAGCCTCCCAGTCGGCAGCGCCAAAGTGCCACAAGCGCCGCCGGCTAGACCGTTCTATGGATTTTCAAAAAATGTCACAGGTATATTCATTTGGTCAATGCGAAGGTAAGTCACAAGAAATGTTCAATGTAACTTAAAGGTTAAAGTCAAAGGTCAAGGTTAAAAATAAGGTCAATATTTCATGTGTCTTAGTTTTTACTCAAATTTCTTAATTTTCACAATATGAGTTATTGGTAACCTCGCCACCCCTTCGGGGATCACGGCGTCAGGCAATAGATAGATAGATAGATAGATATCTTATTGACCAAGTTGTCGATAAATATTCTGAAGGGTGAGGTCAAAGGTCAAAGGTCAAAATATTTGTTTTACTAGTATTTCTTATATTAACTGTTAGATTCTCACTAGACTTACCGTGTCTATTCGGAGTAATTAGGACAAGGTCATACAAGAAACTATACCATTCCATATGAAAGGTCAAGTTCACAGGTCAAGGTCAAATATATGGTCAATATGCTAATTGCATTACTTTTCATGGAAGCTTCGCAAAATTTGACGATATAGTTGCACTTTAAATGAAAAGGAAAATTATAAATTTTGAGACATATGAAGGTCAAAGGTCAAGGTCAACTATTCTAAAAATATATATGAAACTAACTGATGGGTTTTAAGGAAATTAGTCATGCTTATTTGATTTTCCTGGGCAATGTCAATGAACAAAAACATTTATTTTTACATAAAATTAAAGGTCAAAGGTCAACTTATTATATTTATATTTAATTTTTATTCAAATGTCTTCATTTTCCTTCTACAAGTTACTGGTAACCTTGATATCGTATTGCACAAATTTTAGATAAATATTCTAAAGGGTAAAGTCAAAGTTCAAGGTCAAAGGTCAAAAAAGGTTTTTGTCTAGTATTTCTTATACTAACTATTAGATTCTCACTAGGCTTACCATGTATATTCGGAATACATAAGCCAAGGTCATACAATAAACTATTCAATTCCATATGAAAGGTCAAGGTCACAGGTCAAGGTAAAATAAAAGGGCAATATGCTATTTTCTTTACTTTTCATGCAAACTTCACAACATTTGGTGAGAAAGTTGCACTTTAAATTAAAATGAAAAATAATAAATTTTGAGACATGTAAAGGTCAATATAATGGTCAAAGGTCAAGGTCAACTATTCTATTATTATGAATGAAACTAACTGATTTCTTTTAATGAAATTAGGCATGCTTATTTGATGTTCATGGGCAATGTCAATGCAAACAAAAAATCTACTCTTACATAAAAGTCAAGGTCAAAGGTCAACTTTTATTATTTATTACAACAAATACTCAAATTAAAAACAAAACAGGCTGTGTTATGCCTTAATACTTAAATATCATGTCTATCAAATTTCACATAAATATTGTGATAGTTAAGGTCAGAGGTCAAGGTCAAAACAAGAGTATTTGTCATTTTCCCTAAGCTCCTCCTTGACTGTTTAATGTGTTGTCATCAAAATATACAGGTAAATTCAGTTGGTCAATGCGATGACCATCGAAATATATGTATCATATTTTTAGCCAAAGGTCAAAGGTCAAGGTCACAGTATATGATCACTATTTGTAATCAATAAGTTTTAATCCAAATTACACCATATTCATAATGCTAGCTAATATGAACATTGCTGTTAAGCTAACTAAATCCTTGATAAGAAATTCAAAGGTCGAAGGTCAAGGTCATAGGTCAAGGTTAAAGGTCGAAATATGATTTTTACTAGTATTTCCTATTTAATTTAAGATTCTCATTAGACATATGCATTTTCGGAATGCTTGACCAATGTATGACCAATGTACGAATGTATGACCAAGGTCATACAAGAATAAACATAAATCCATTTGATAGGTCAAGGTCACAGGTCAATGTCAAATATAAGGTCAATATGCTCATTTCTTTACATACATGTAAACTTCACAAAATTCGCTGAGACAGTTGTGCTTTAAGGGAAAATTAAAATGTTAAATTTTCAGACATTATGATGGTCATGATGAAGGTTAAAGGTCAAGGTCAACTATTCCTTTAATACCTCTGAAACTAACTGATGATCTTTAATGAAATTTGACACACTTATTTGATTTTATAGGGCTACATCAAAGCAAACAAAAATATAATCCTACATAAACGTCAAGGTCACAAGCCAAGGTCATAAGTTAACCTTCATCGTAAAAAATACTAAACTTTCGATAAGCTGACGACTGCTATTTGCATCTTACTTAAATAATATATATTTCAATCATATATATATATATATATATATATTATAACACTTAAGGTTAAAGGTCAAGGTCGACGAAAGAGTGTTAATAATTTTGTTAATACTCTCTCTAAAGTGTTTAACCCTTTGTGTACCGGTGACGTCTTTTTTATTGTATTCTAGCTATAATTAGACGATATTGAAGAGCTGATGAAGGATCTGTGGTAGTAAAAAGGGTTAATTAAGATGGATGGAAGCCTGCTAATTTTATGGAGGCCCTTCATAAACTAAATACAATCGTCCTAATATCCAGTATGAAATGAAACCAACAGAACTGTACTGAACGGGTTACATATCATCACCAAATTTTGCTTGCAAATTCGGTTGGTCAATGCAACGATTTTCCAAATTTTGTGTTTTTGTTATTCAAAGGTCAAGGTGAATGGTGAAGGTCGCAGATTATGGTCACTAATTCTTTCTTATATATATTTTAAATTTGAATTACACAATATTAAAAATGCTACAAAATAGTGTTACGCTGATGTTATTATATATAAATATTCCAATGGTTAAGATGCAAGGAGATCATAAATGTAATTATATATAATTATATACTTCCAGGCGGACATGAACCATCAACAGTCAGGACGAGTGTCCATGCTTTAATCCAGTGCACATAAGTATCCTCTATCACGCCGTGGTATAGTGGATTAAAAAATGGGCACTTGTTCGGACTGTCGGTGGTTCAAGTCCGGCTGTGAATATAAAATCATTTAGTAGTTTATGTGTATTTGCGATATATACTATATGTATATATATATTATATATATACATATTATATATATACTGTATATATATATACTGTATATAAATACAGGTATATATACTGTATATATATATATATATATATATATATGTATATATGTATATATATATATATGTATATATATATTTACATATACTGCATATAAACCAATTTTACCCAAGAGATTCAATAGTACTTGAAGAATTCAAGATTGCAGAGTTCGTATCCATTTTTGTTTTCTTCTTAGTAATGCGAAAACTGTACACCTACTTTATTATTATTATTATTATCAACTCTGCGAAGCAGAGTGGTATCGCGCACACAGATCCCGCCCGTATACTGTGCAACACCAATCAGCTTCTCTGTTGTCGTGGTCCGTCGTCCGTCGTCCGTTAGGAAACTCCTCCTAGACCATTTGATGGCTTTTCACCAAAATTCACAGGTATATAAATTTGGTCAATGCGAAGGTCAGTCAAAAAGAATTTTTCAATTTAACTAAAAGTTTAAGGTCAACGGTCAAAGTTAAAAAGAAGGTAAATATTTCATGTGTTTTAGTTTTTACTCAAATTTCTGAATTTTCACTATACAAGTTACTGGTACCCTCGATATCTTATTGACCAACTATTATATAAATATTCTAAAGGGTAAGGTCAAAGGTCAAAATAAGTTTTGTACTACTATTTCTTATACTAACTGTTAGATTCTCACTAGGCTTACCATGCATATTCGGAATACCTACGCCAAGGTCATACAAGAAACTATTCAATTCCATAGTAAAGGTCAGGGTCACAGGTCAAGGTCAAATATATGGTCAATGTGCTAATGTCTTTACTTGTCATGCAAACTTCACATTTTGTGATATAGTTGCACTTTAAATGAAAAGGAAAATTACTCAATTTGAGTCATATCATGAAGGTCAAGGTGAAGGTCAATGGTCAAGGTCAACTATTCTATATATATACAGTATATGAAGCTAACTGATGGGTATTAATGAAATTAGTCATGCTTATTTGATTTTCCTGGCCAATGTCAATGAACAAAGCAAAATTATTCTTACATAGAGGTCAATGTCACAGGTCAAGGTCAAAGATCAACTTATACTATATATTTTTAGTTTGTATTCAAATGTCTTAATTTTCACTATACACATTACTGGTAACTTTGATATTTATTGCCCAAATCATACTAACTGTTAGATTCTCACTACGTTTACCATATATATTCGGAATACCTAGGCCCAGGTCATACAAGAAACTATTCAATTCCATATGAAAGGTCAAGGTCAAATAAAAGGTCAATATGCTATTTTCTTTACTTTTTATACAAACTTCACAAAATTTTATGAGATAGTTGCACTTTAAATGAAAAGGAAAATAATATATGTTGAGACATATAAAAGTCAAGATAAGGTCAAAGGTCAAGGTCAACTATTATATTAATATATATGAAACTAACTGATGGGTTTTAATGAAATTAGGTATGCTTATTTGATTTTCATGGGCAATGGCAATGCAAACAAAACATTACTCTTACATAAAGGTTAAGGTCACAGGGTAAGGTCAAAGGTCAACTTTTATTATTTATTTAACAAAATACTCAAATTTTGGAAAACTCTCTGTGTTATGGCTTATTACTTAAATAACATATATATATAATTTAACATAAATATTGTATAGTTAAGGTCACAGGTCAAAACAAGAGTGCTTGGTATTTTCCCTTAACTCCACCTAGACTGTTTAATGTATTTTCACCAAATTATACAGGCAAATTCAGTTGGTCAATGCGACGACCATCCAAATATATGTATTTTATTTTTAGTCAAAGGTCAAGGTCACAGTATATGAACACTATTGCTAATTAATAAGTTTTTATACGAATTACAACATATTCATAATGCTAGATAATAAGAATATTGCTGTTAAGTTAACTAAATCATCGATAAGAATTTCTAAGGTCAAGGTCAAGGTCAAAGGTCAAGGTTAAGGGGTCCGACCGGTGAATTTAGGCTTAAAAAACTCTAAATCCTGAAAATACCAATAAGTGTTTACTCAACAAGAGTCAACATCCCT
Organism: Paralithodes platypus; assembly: GCA_032716605.1. NCBI lineage: Eukaryota > Metazoa > Arthropoda > Malacostraca > Decapoda > Lithodidae > Paralithodes > Paralithodes platypus. The sequence goes on from CM064486.1 coordinate 67,092,138, forward strand.
TCATAAGCCAGTGAAATGTTATTAGTGAAAACCCATTGGAAATAGTTTTTTTTATGTTTTCCAAACTTTTCATGTAATCCTAAAAATGTTATATATAGCTAACTTTGAAATTAACATGCTCAGTAACTACTGGTCGTACGAGGAGCATACCTATATAAATCGAAAGAGCGTAAGCTACTCTACAACCTCCCATACGCTTTATCTTCTACTTTGCCATGTTCCTGCGTAAAATATTGTAAATCTAAAAAATAAAAGTACAAATTTTCACCTAATTACCTTAGACTTTCACCTGTTTTTCTCAAAACCTATATTGCCACACTATCGGATGTTATTCTACAGTTATTATTGGACCTATAGGAATGGTGTATATACCATTGGAAAGGTAATTAAAAACACTAAAAGGCATATAAAGCCAATTTACTCTAGTAATTTAATTTGTTTCACAATATGTCGTCAAAGTTGTAATTTTCTATAAATATATTCGCCTGAATCCGTAATCACCTAAATCGAACAAATACACAAAATATATAAAATGTGTTTTATAGAAACTACAGATACACCTTTTGTGAGTTGTTTGATCACATAAAACATGTGCTATGGGGATTTCTGTAGGAGTTTATAATTTTCTGCAGTGCTATGATTGTCAACGTTTGTTTACCTAAATTGCAAGAAAAAAGGAAAAATAAAATAAAAAAAAAAAAAATGTGTTCTAGTTTTATGGTCATATACACCTGTGCCAAATTTCATTTAAATTGAAAGTAAGACCTGGAAGTTTGTAATTAACCGGTCGGTCCCCTTAACACTTAAAGAGCGGGGCCCGACTTAAGTCCGTATCCAAAAAGCAGCAAGTTAGGAGCATTATTAAGGCTTTTAAAGGGTTAAAATCGAGTGCAAATGACCGGGAGCGCAGCAGGCCACACGGCCGACACCCAGGGCTTAGCGCCGCCCACTAATGCCCCTTTCCCATTGGTGAGACAAGTCACGATTTTCGTCGCCGACACCAATAAATTCTCATGTCTCAACACCTCCCATGAACAATCGTTTGACTCTCAAGGCCTCGCAAGGGCCTTCGCAAATGTTCGCACAGTTCAAAATTTTGGACGAGGACTCACGATGATTAGTTACCCTCGCAAGCATCGTCGAGCATCGCCGAAGGGATCTGCGAGGGTATCTGCGATCATCTGCGAGATCGGCGAGACAGCGCGGAGGGCTTCGCATAAAAAAAATTGTGTAACGCTGCATGGATGCTCACCGATGCTCTCAGATGTTCCGAGAACATCGACGATGCCAAAGAGCACCTTCGGCGAGGTGGGAGAGAAAGAAAAAAAAACGAGGAGGGAGAGAAAGAGAAAACAGCGAGGTGGGCTCAATGTTTACGTTACGGCTTAGCCTAATTGAGCCCACCTCGCTGTTTTCTCTTTCTCTCCCTCCTCGTTTTTTTTCTTTCTCTCCCTCTCTCTTTGCCTATAATCCGTTTGGCGCCGTTCAGCCTACTGTTTTAAGACGTTTACCCCCATCCAAGTTTCAATATTTTCCTGGTGAGCGGTAGCGAGCCAACATATATATATTTTTGTTTTTTGGTCGTTTTTCTGGTCCCCTTTCTTCCTCATGGTTAACCCCATTAGTTTTCATATTTGGGGGATGGTGGGGGGAAGATAGAAGGGTAATTGACTCGTGTTACAAATACAAATATGAAGCCGATTGGTGAGGTAGTTTCGCCACCACGGATTTTCCTTTTCTTCATACGGATACGCTGGAAGTGGGTGGTAGGAGGGAGGTGGGGGTGCGGTGGGGGGACGACAGAAGGGTAGGGGACTTGTCACACAAATATGGAACCGATTGGTTCAGTCGTTTCGCCGCCACATATTTTCCTTTTTTTTCTTTGTGAGGCGACCGATAGTCAGCGAGTGGGTGGGGGGAGGGGGTTGTTTTGGTGGTGGCAAGAAGCCAGAAGGGTAAGGTACATGTGGTAGAAATATGAAAGCCATAGGTGTAGTCGTTTTGCTGCTACGTTTTGTTTTCGGCGAGTCCGTATATATACGGACCTGGCACTGGGCGTGACAAGACCCTAGTCCGTATATATACGGACCTGGCACTCTGGGGGTTTTAAGACGTTTACCCCCATCCAGGTTTCAATACGCCGAACCATCGCTTGAATCGCCAAAGACGTCGCAGAACATACGGCGAGTTTTCTTTCATCCTCGCATGATTTCGCAAGATATTTTTGAAAATGTGACATGCCTCGCAGAGGTCATCGGCGAAACATCGCTCACTTCGCCGATAACGTCGCAGAAGGTCGGCGATTGCGTCGCCGACATCGGCGACATCATCGCAGAGTATAATTTGTCATCTGTTTGTAACGGTCAAAATCGTGAACGTCGCACGTATTCTTACGAATTTGACAAAACTAAGTCATCGGCGACGAAAATCGTGACTTGTCTCACCAGTGGGAAAGGGGCACACTCACCCTCCCTGTGTTCTTGAGAGGCCGGCAGTGTAGCCAGTAGTGAGCGTAGCTGGGAAAAATATACCTCTATACGCTAAACTCCCATGTTACTGGAACCACTGTATGAGAACCACGAGTGCTACGTAGCTCGTTCTGGTCTCATTTTGAAGGTTTTAGCGCCTAGTTTTTTTATGAATACATTTCTTTTCATGCAGATTCTTGATTTATCGTTCAGGAGGGCCTGAATATGCCCAAATAAGCCCAAAACCCCCCGCTAGACAAGGGTTAAAGGTTGAAATATGATTTTTATTAGTATTTCCTATTTATTGTAAGATTCTCATTAGGCATATCATGCATATTCGGAATGCCTAGGCCAAGGTTATACAAGAATAAACATAAGTCCATTTGATAGGTCAAGGTCACAGGTCAACGTTAAATATAACGACCACATACTCATTTCTTTAAAATTCATGTATACTTCACAACATTCGTTGAGACAGTTGTGTTTTAGAGAAAAATTAAAATGTTAAATTTTCAGCTATCATGAAGGTCAAGATGAAGGTCAAGGTCAGCTATTCCTTTATTAACCTCTGAAACTAGTTTATGACGTTTGGCACGCTTAATTGATTTTCTAGGGTTACATCAATACAAGCAAACAATATAATCCTATACAAAGGTCAAGGTCACAGGTCAAAGTCAAGTCAACCTTCATCATAAAAAATATTCAAATTTTGATAACCTGACTGTTAGTAGCATTTTACATAACTAACATACAGTATATGTAAATTATATATAAATATGCTATTACTTAAGGTCAAAGGTCAAGGTCACAGGTCAAAGTCAAGTCAACCTTCATCATAAAAAATATTCAAATTTTGATAACCTGACTGTTAGTAGCATTTTACATAACTAACATACAGTATATGTAAATTATATATAAATATGCTATTACTTAAGGTCAAAGGTCAAGGTCAAAGATCAAAAGAAGAGTATTAATATTTTTCTCCAAACGTTTCCTAGACTATTTAACCTTTTCTGTACTGGCGACGTCTTATTTTTATCATATTCTAGCTATAATTAGACAGTTTTGTGGAGCTTAAGAAGGATCTGTGATGGAAAAAGGGTTAATTAGGATAGTTGAAACCCTGCTAATTAAACTGAGTAAAATCGTCTATTATTATCCAGTATAAAATGAAAAGAACAGAACTGGTACTATACAGGTTAATGTATCGTCACCAAATTTTGCCGGAAAATTCGGTTGGTCAATGCGACGATTGTCGCCCTCCGTCGGGGGCGAGTTGTTTTCGGGGCGAATCCTTCAGTATTCATGGTGATATTATTAGTGATGATGGTGATAGTAGTAGTGATGATGATGATAGTACTGATGATGACAGTAGCAGAGATGGTAGTAACAGCAGGGATGATAGTGATAGCAATGATGATGGTGATAGTAGTGATGATAGTGATACTTGTAGTGATAATGATCATAATACTAGTAGTAGTGATGATCGTGATAGTACTAGTAGTAGTGATGATTGGCATAGTAGTAGTGATGATGGTGACAGTAGTAATGATGATTGTAAGATGATGGTAATAATAGTAGTGATGATGGTAATAGTTGTGGTGATAATAACAGTACTGATGTCAATGACAATGGTGAAAGTAATGGTGATGGCGACTGCTGTAGTGGTGATAGTGACAGTTGTAGTGATGATGGCAGTAGTGATGATGGTGATTATAGTAGTTATAATGATGGTAATAGTGGTGATGATGGTAACCTATCGCAGAGTTGGGTATGCTGTTTTGATTTTGGGCAAAGCGGCACTTCTACTTTATCAATGAATCTCGCTATTCTATCGCTACTACAATAATCAGTGCTCCTCAGAGCTCTCCCAGTGTATACCACTTCCTCTACGTAGGGTACATCATACCCGTCTTGCAAAACAATCCCACCCCTACTCTGTGCAACTCTCCAACCCAAGAGTGAAACGTTACTCTGTTTTTCTTCTATTCAACAGCTTAGCTCTGGAACTCTCTCCCAGAATCAGTTTTTCCATCCTCCTATGACTTAAATTGCTTCAAACTCCGTGTGTCCAGGCATTTTGGCTCGAATGTCCCTTGATTTTGGCCCTGTCACTCTTTCAACTATGGGGGAGGTACTCGCTACAGGCAGTTCTGCCTTTTGTCTCCCTCACTCACATAGAAAAATAAATAAATAAATAAATACAAATACAAAATAAAGTATAAAATACGTCGCCGGTACAGAAGGGGTTAATATCAATATTTACGGCTCCAACTTCCTTATAGCCTGAAACATGCAATTGGTCAATTACATAAGCACATGTGGCCTCATTACTCCTACTCAACCTGGTTTATCATAAATATCTTTGGCTTAATTGTACCTCTTTTCTCTCTCTCTCTCTCTCTCTCTCTCTCTCCCCATGTAAACACACACACATACAATATATATATATATATATATATATATATATATATATATATATATATATACAGGTATATATATATATATATATATATATATATATATATATATATATATATATATATATATATATATATATATATATACAGGTATATATATATATATATATATATATATATATATATATATATATATATATATATATATATATATAAATTATATATATATACTGTATATATATATATATATATATATATATATATATATATATATATATATATATATATATACAGTATATATATATACAGTATACTGTATATATATATACAGAGTGTGCCAAGAGGAAGGGTCATAACTTTGGGAAATGATAAAACAAGGTATTCTAAGCATAAAATGTTCTATAACAATAAGTTCAAATCTCAACAGTTAAAAAGCTATTGAAGGTTTTATGCAGTGTCCTCCCCCGCATCACTGTAATGGACGAATCCATGTCAAATAGTTTCCAACTGGTCTAAAGTGAGCTAATTTATCTATAATCATTTTGTAACTTACATAATTATAATATCCTAAATTGTACATGGTGAAATAATTGTATTATTGCAGTTAGATGGAGGTGTGGTAGGCACTAGGACAATACAAATACTTGAAGAAATGTGTAATTTTCAACATTCAATTCTCAATACTGGTTTAGTTTTGGAATATGAATTATAAAACATTTTAGGCTTAGAATATTTTGTTTTATAATTTCCCATCAGTTATGACCTTTCTTTCTGGGACACCATATATATATATAAAATGTGGGAAGCCATGAAAAGAGTTAAGTTGGGGAAAGCACCAGGAACAGATGGTGTGTGTGGTGAAATGTTGAGGTATGGTGGTGAGATCTTGATCGAATGGGTATGGAAAATGTGCAAACTAGCATGGGAGAAGGGGAGTGCACCTGATGACTGGAAGACAGGCATTATAGTCCCTCTATATACGGGTAAAGGGAAAAGAGGAGTGTGTGGTAACCACCGAGGAATATGTCTTCTAAGCGTAGTAGGGAAGGTGTACACTAGGGTAGTGACTGAGAGAGTGAGAGCGAGAACGGAGAAATGGATATGTGACGAGCAGGGCGGTTTTAGGAAGGAAAGATGATGTGTAGATCAGATTTTTACCCTGAATTGTGGTGTGGAGAAATATCTGGAGAAGCAACAAAAGGTGTATGTTGCCTATAATCACTTGAAAAAGGCCTATGACAGAGTGGATAGAGAAGGTATGTGGAAAGTACCTAGCATATACGGAATAGATGGCAAGTTGCTGAAAGCAGTGAAGAACATGTATGAGGGATTGAGGGTGCAAAGGCGGCAGTACGTGTGGAGAATGAGCAGAGCGAGTTCTTTGACCTGAATGTTGGGTTGAAACGGGGGTGTAATGAGTGGAAGCTACATGTACTGCTGTTTGCTGATGATACAGTTCTAATGAGCGATAATGAATGGGAGTTGCAGGGTTTGGTAAATATGTTTGGAACAGTGTGGGAAAAACGGAAACTGAAGGTAAATGCGGGTAAGAGCAATGTTATGGTCTTCGAAAGGGGTGAAGCCACAGAGTGTGAGGTTAAGTTTAACGGTCAGGCTACGGAGATTGTCAGCTCATTTAAGTATCTGGGCAGTGTATTGAGTAAAGATGGGACTATGGATGAAGAAGTGCGGGAGAGGGTGTAACAGGGGAAGAGGGTTGTAGGAATGCTGAGTGCAGTAACAAGAAATAGGGTGGTCAGTATGGAAGTGAAGAAGTCCTTGCATGACAGTGTGGTAATCCCGATACTGACTTACGGAAGTGAAGCATGGACGTTGGTTGAGAGACTCAGACCAAGAATGAGAGGGGTTGAAATTAGTTACTTAAGATGTACGTGCGGAGTTACATGGAGGGATAGACAAACGAATGAGGAAGTAAGAAGGAGGTGTGGTGTGGAGGGAGATGTGCTGGAAAGTGTGAAAAGGAACACTTTTAGATGGTTCGGCCATAATTATGGAACGTATGGAAAGCGAGAGAATGACTAAGAGGGTGTACGAGAGCGAGGTGGAAGGATAGAGAGGGAGAGGTAAGCCAAAGAAGAGGTGGAAGGGTGGAGTGAGGAAGTATGTGGATGAAGGTGGTGCTGGTTGGGAGGAGGGCCGTCGACTGAGTGGGGGCAGAGGTGCATGGGGGCGGTTCGTTCGTGGCCACCACTTCGGGGATTGCGGCGTCAGGCAATATATATATATATATATATATATATATATGTGTGTGTGTGTGTTTGTGTTAAGTGAATGAAGGAGACAATGGGCAAAGCTTCCCGTAACAAGTGTCTTCCCCAAACTTGAAAAAGTGACAGGGAACCAAATTCAAGGTACGTTAGAATAAACATTCCTGGACGCACGGAGCTTGAAGCAATTTAAGGCATAGGGTAAGGGAAAGACAGATTGAGGAAGAGAGTTCCAAAGGTTACTTGTTGAGTAGAAGAAATGCTGGGATAATCAGTTCATTCTTGTGTTAGAGAGTTGGACAGAATAGAGGTGGGAACGTGTTGGAAGGCAGGTGCCCCTCCCTCTCCGTAAGGGAGGAGGTATAGACTGAGAAAGCTCTGAAAAACACTGGTTATTGTAATAGTGGTAGAAGAGTGGGAGAGATGCAACATTTGCGGCATGTAGAGAAAGATTGTAGGGAATTAGTTAGATGAAGTGAGTTGAGAAGACAAAATGCTTTTGACACTACCTTTTTGAGAAGTGCGGTATGGGTGGAATCTCCCCACATATGCTAACAATACAAAGCTGTTTTAGCAAGAGTGGTAATATGATCTTTCCAAGAAAGGTCGGGAGAAAAAGAAACACAAAGAATATTAAGAAAAGAAGACAAGTTGATTTGTGTATTGTTGAGGTAAAAGGGATAGTTGTGTGGAAGATCGTGACGGGTAGAAAGATGGAGAATTTGGGTTTTGGAGGCGTTGAAAGTAACAAGATTTATCTGCCCTAATCGAAAATAGTTGTTAGATCAGAGGATAGGCGTGCTATGGACTCATCACATGAGTTTTGGAGTGATTGCATAGTGTAGGGTAGTCATCTGCATATGAGTGGATAGGAGTAAAAGCACAGTTGAGAAGATCATTAATTAATATTAGAAAGAAAACTGGAGACAGGGAACAACCCTGAGAACACCGACGTTGATAGGTTGAGGAAGTGAGCGATGACCGTCCACAACCACAGCTATTGGACGGTTAAAAAGGAAGTTAGAGATGAAGGCACTGATGGATGGATAGAAACCGAAGAAAGATAGTTTAGAAATGAGAGATTTGAGGCATACTCTGCCGAAGTCTTTTGATATGTCTAGAACAATAGAACACGTATCACCAAAGTCCTAAAATGAGGATGACCAAAAGTTAGTAAGATAAGAAAGAAGATCACCAGTAGAGAGGCCCTTAACCTGACAAGCGCGATATAGACGTAGGTGCTAGGGTAGTTATTTGTGCATTTCTAGCCCTGGATTCTGACAGAATTCGTTATATTTACAATATAAACCATTATTTGTTTTCGGTATGCTTTTATTTTACATATATGATGTATATATGAACCTTCAAGAGTGCTAAAATAAGTCGGAAAAGCATTTGGGTGGTGAAAAACGAAGATATTGGCCACCCGGTCATAATCTCAGGCGAGAGAGAGAGACAGGCAGCCCTCCCCTCTCGCTGTCTGGGAGTCAACTGAGACGAGGGAGGCGGTGTGTGCCGGTGTCTGGGTGTTGCATAACGATCTTTTATGCAACCCACTTGTGCTACATTATCGCGGGAGAGAAAAATAACCGATAAATGATGATAATAAAAGGAAAAATAGGTGATAATTGAGGAGGGGAGGGAGGGGGGAATAAGGTGGGGAAGGAGGGGAGGGGGGTGGGTGAGATTTACATGGATGAGTACTGGAGGGGAATTATCTCACCTAGAGACAAATTCCTTTGTTTTGATAGGCCCTTTTTTTTTATGGAAGGCTTTTTTTATGGTCCTGCTTCCGTGAGGCCTATCGCGTTCCCTATAGGAAGCCTTCCGTGAGGCCTATCGCGCTTGCCGGGTTAAGGAAACCATACTGGCGATCTGAAAGTGGATTATGGGAAGACAACTGCTTAAGAAATTATGAATTTAGAATAGTTTCAAGAACATTACAGATGCAAAAAATGACAGTTATTGGGCGGTAGTTGGAGGGTTGAGAGTGGTCACCCTTCTTTGGGACAGGATGAATGAGAGTAAACTTCCAGTAAGAAGGAAAGGTGTTAGAGGAAAGACAGAGCCGGAAGAGTTTACTTAGTGAGGGAGTCAGCACATAAAAGCGCTTAACAATAACACACAAGTCATACATATAATGCAATGTTTATTATAGAAGTTGGGCTATGATACAATTACAATATCTGAAAACATTTGATAATACGCCTAAATATAGTATATTTATATCCAGCTGATGGTTAATTGCCATATCCTCATCTTAATTACTTGGCTATTACGAAGATTATGTAGCGAAAGATGTTGCTGATTGTGAACACTTGGAAGCAAGATAATGCAGAGACATAGTTTCATATGTTGTCATTAAATATCGAGAAATCAGGTGCTAAAGGATTTAATTTGCCATCAGCTAGACATTTACCGACTATAGTGGGGACTAAAATATATACCTTTATAATGACGTTCAAAAGTATGAATTGATACCTTACATTACATACTGTATAAGGGGATAATTATATACTGTATATATATATATATATATATATATATATATATATATATATATATATATATACCGTATAAATATATTTTCTCCCAAGACCTTCAATCTTATAAATTACCCCAAAGACCCTTCTGCGAGATAAATGTGTGCATTTTTCGGTAGAAAAGTACCTCCCTCCTTAATGATCGCTATCGCTCGCCAGGGAAAACATCGTCACTTAAATGGCACGAATGGTCTTAAGCCCTAGTGTATCAGCATTTTTTTTTACATTTAATTATTGCTATATTTTGTCGATTTTGTGCAGTTTAAGAAAGGTATGTGGTAGTAAAAAGGGTTAAGTGAGATAGTTCGAAGCCTGCTAATTACTTGCCGAAGGCCCTTTTGAAACTGAATAAAATTGTCGAATAGTATTTGGTGAACCGAAAGTAGCAATCGTTCGCTATTTTTGATAGAATTCCTCAAATTCCGCGTCTGCCTTTACGATATTTTGTACTACAGATGTTAGTTAACCCATTCAGTACCGGCGACGTCCTTTTCATTATATTCTGACCGATTAGACGATTATATTCGGCTTAGCAAGGACGCCTACCCATTAAAAAGCTACAGACTAACTCAATTAATCCCTTTAGCTACCATTATAATTCCTGCCAAGCTTCATACAATCGTCTAAACGTAGCTGAACTAAACAACAAAGACATCACCGGTACAGAAAGAGCTAAAGCAAGAAATGGGTTAAGTGAGGTCGTTCGAAGCCTGTTAATCGCTGGATTTTTTGTTTTTTAACTGAATACAATCGTCTAATAGTAGCCAAAATAATGTTAAAAGGACGGCACCGGTACTGAACAGGTTAATACATTCTATCTTGTGCTGGGGGCCGCGAAGACTATTGGATCCTATAAACCCTGGGTTAATAACTTCCTAATCCTTATCCATGTTATACACTGTCCTACGTTCTTCCCGTTTACAATGTTTCTATATACACTTCTCCTCTTCCGGCTTTGATACTTTTCTCTCTCTTTCTCTACTGTTATACTTCCTTCCGGTTGTCTCTTTTATGTTTTTCCTTTGAGTTTTGCCATTGCTATACTTTATTTTCCTGTTCTGCTGTCTATCGCCATCTCCTTATTATTTCCACTTATTTTAACCTACATTCTCCAACTCCTCCTTTTCATTTTCTCATGTTATATTTCCTTGTGGCTGTCTCTTTTCTATTTTTTATTCAGCTTTCATAATTTCTATACTTTCTCTTCCTGTTCTGCTTTCTATCGCCATCTTCTCAATCTCGCTGATTCTTCTATCCTACATCCTCCAGCTCCTTCATCCTGCTCCTCCTCCTCGGCACCTCCGCATCCTTCCTCTCGTGTTCCTCCTCTGCCTTCTTTGCGTCATAAGCGCGGGCGGCTGGGAGGAAGAAGTAGAGAATGATGGAGATGATGGCGGTGGTGGCGAGGAAGCAGAGAGTCACAGTGTAGCTTCCACTAACGTCACGGATCACACCTGCAGGGAGACACATTATACATTACATACATACAATTAGTTAACTCGATGAGGATCGATTACGCGCTTCTTTTGTTATCTGGCTAGAATTTGACAATTGTATTCAGATCAGGAAGAGTATTATGGAACTCAGAGAGGTCATTGAAATAGTCTTTATCCTTTCAATTCCCACAGATCCTTCTTAAACTGTATACAATCGTCTAATAATAGCCAGAATAAATGTTAAACTGCTTCATGATTCTCAAGGGCAAAATTGAATGAAACTACAGTATAGTACAGTATAGTCCTACCAGGTCCTTGAATGAAACTACAGTATAGTACAGTATAGTCCTACCAGGTCCTTGAATGAAACTACAGTATAGTACAGTATAGTCCTACCAGGTCCTTGAATGAAACTACAGTATAGTACAGTATAGTCCTACCAGGTCCTTGAATGTTACAGTACAGTATAGTCCTACCAGGTCCTTGAATGAAACTACAGTATAGTACAGTATAGTCCTACCAGGTCCTTGAATGAAACTACAGTATAGTACAGTATAGTCCTACCAGGTCCTTGAATGAAACTACAGTATAGTACAGTATAGTCCTACCAGGTCCTTGAATGAAACTACAGTATAGTACAGTATAGTCCTACCAGGTCCTTGAATGAAACTACAGTATAGTACAGTATAGTCCTACCAGGTCCTTGAATGAAACTACAGTATAGTACAGTATAGTCCTACCAGGTCCTTGAATGAAACTACAGTATAGTACAGTATAGTCCTACCAGGTCCTTGAATGAAACTACAGTATAGTACAGTATAGTCCTACCAGGTCCTTGAATGAAACTACAGTATAGTACAGTATAGTCCTACCAGGTCCTTGAATGAAACTACAGTATAGTACAGTATAGTCCTACCAGGTCCTTGAATGAAACTACAGTATAGTACAGTATAGTCCTACCAGGTCCTTGAATGAAACTACAGTATAGTACAGTATAGTCCTACCAGGTCCTTGAATGAAACTACAGTATAGTACAGTATAGTCCTACCAGGTCCTTGCCCCACCATGTCAACATTGTGTCCAATGTTGGCATACTGCTAACCATGCACAAAGTCTTCTTGTTCTTGTTATTGTGGGGATAAAAGGGTGCCTCCAGTGATATTGTCATCTGCTCCTGCCCTACCTAAGCTGCAAGAGGCCAAAAAACTTAAGTGAGGTTATGTGGTCTGGCCCAATAAACCCTGCCATGGACTGAAGCTAGTGGGAGATTTTATTTGTAGTTTAGGGCTGTAAAGGCAGACATCATAAACTATGATGCGAATCATAGATGTGTGTCTCGTCAATTACAAGTCTCTGTCTGAGATCTGTATTTAACGAAATGTTAAAAGAATATTAGACAATGTGAAATGAATGGATTATAATACTATCCAATAAAAACAAAGTGTTACTACAGTAAACCTACCGAGAAGTGGACCACTAGCCATAAGCCAGATACCATTGAGGACCCCACTGACACCGAGGATGGCCATGTACTTGTCCAGACCCATGTAGGTGACCATGATGAGGGTATTGAGGCTGGATACTACCCCCACACCCGTCCCCAACGCTCCCAGCACCACGTTCAACCACACCAGACCATCCACGAAACAGAATGCTAGGAGGAAAGAAGATTAAAACAGTATGCATATAATCTAGTAGCAGTAAATATAGTAAATTGCCTGTATTGAACCTATCTTTGTTAATGTCTTATGGTCTGGAAAGGAGCCATGGACCTGCATATGTGTGGCAAAATGGGCTAATTTACAATGTTATGGAGAATAGTCAATTATATTTAAGTCAGCTACGAAGGAGAGGAAGTAAATTGATCCTCACCTAGTTCATAAGTAAATATTATTATTGCAGTTCTGGTTAAGCCAAGCCAGATAAGTTATCTTTTGGTTTATATAATACCTCTCTATAGTAATCTTTACACAATAATATCTGCAAAAGGAATTAGTCAACATGTCTGAGAAAAAATGCCACATGCTAGGATCTAAAACAAACAGCGTAGATGAAAGAAAAACTTGAATTAGGCTTACCATAAAGCGACAGAGGACAGGCATATATTTGGTACCATCTCATTCATTGAACTGGTTGAACTTGAAGACAATGAAGGAAAGCAGAAGGAAAGGAGAGTGTGAGAGAGAGGGAAAGACTAGAAGAGTATGAGAGAGAGAGTTGGATGGTGTTAGGAGGGTTAAGAGATGTGTTATTTCAAATACGTACAAAGTACACTGAAGTGGAAATTCATTGAAGGCAGAATTTAGATAGCATAGGAGAGATTCTACCATTTTAATTTAGGTACACATGAAATTACTTACACTAAAAGTAATTTGTTTCTTTACACATCCATAAATAAACAAATAACCATTAAAATCTTACCAACAGTGGAGATGACAATTATAAAGTTGAAGATCATATAAACCCTCCAGAGACTAAATTTTGGAAGATCAGCCATGGAAGACGCCACAATGCCCGCCACCAGGTTACAGATATTGGATATAGAGAGGCCCCAGGACGCCTCCTCTTGCGTGTACCCCTGAGACTCCATCGCGAAGGGCACCATCATCGTGAAGTTGAGAGTGACGCCTGTGATGAAGCACCAACCCAGAGTGATGATGAGAGCCGTGGGTGACCTCAGAACACCAACGTTTCTCACCAGCCTTTGGAATACTATCTTCGTCAAGGTAAACAGGTTGGGTCTGACTTTTCGAGATCTTTTCAATTCCTGATTCCTAAGAGAAATATTTTTAGCAGAGACAGAATATTTATTGACTTCTAAAAGCTGTATTTCCTCCATTTTCTCTTGTTCACAAACGCTTGTTGTTTTGTTTTCTAATGCCTCACTAATACGATGATTATGAGAGCCTGATACGTTAGTGACATTGCTCTCAACATTTTCATACAAGACATTTCTTTCTGAAGGGGTACGTAAGGCCTTTGACTTAATTCGCCCTTTCTTTCTGTGCCAGGCGATGGGGTGAAACAGCGAGGCCGCCACACAGTTGTTGAGCATAATACCAGCCACAATAACGGTGGTGCCCCTGAACCCATAAATCTCCTGAAGGTGGGTGATGATCGGAGGGCCTAAGATCCCGCCAATACTGATGCCGCTGATCATGATGGCATTGGCCCGTCCTCGCAGCCTCCTGAAGTAGATGGGTAAAATCGCGAAGGACACCAAGAAACACATACCAGACCCAAGACCTGTAATATATGCAAAAATTACTGTTAATCAAAGAATTAGTGTTTATCAAAGTTTGCACAAATCAAGCTTTCTATCCTGTATGAGTACAGTATTTATGAAGAGAATTACATGTTGGTTGACTTGTGAACCTGATCAGATTTACAGCACGTGATTCCAAAAGTTACGCTACATGATATTTTGTTCATGATATGCCAGAACTCCAGGTTGAAATGATGCCAGAATGCAAGATTGCAATGATTGCCACCAACCAATCCGTCCCTCCATTACCAGTATTGCCGGCGCCCTTGGTGGACACCCTACCCCTAATATCTCCCCTGCCAGAAACACCAAGGAAGAAGTACCTACAGTATGTCACACCATAAATTATACACTCCCAACCACCGCCATCATCAAAGAGAACGGAAGCAGACAGTATCTCCTCCACAGCCAATTAACAGAAAACGAGAGTCCCACTACCTGCCCCAACATGCACTAGGCCTACTATTAACACCTCCTTGACCTTTAACTCTCAAACCAAAATCAGACCGACGTCAGTTGCCCAAAATAAACGACTAACTCAATCAACGGAAGATGGAAATTTAGTTAGAAATATAGGTAAATTTGGTATAAATATAATAAGTAAATTGAGAGTATATTACACAAACTGTAGGAGTCTAAGTAACAAAATGAACAAACCGACACTTGTTAGCAACGAAAATATAGACATTATAGCGCTCATTGAAACCTGGATTAATACAGAAACCAGATTTTTTTTAGCAGAATTTGATATACAAGGATATAGTTTGTTTATATATGACCGTACAAGTAGGATGGGCGGCGGTATAGCAGTGTTTGTCAGGAGTACATTAAAAAGCTGTATTAAAGCAGGTATTAGACTAAATAATTATAATGTTGGGGTAGAGGTTAACGAAGGTAGTGAGACCATAGTTATTGGAGTTATGTATAGACCTCCAAATATGAGTAGATATGACGGTACATCATTATGGGAGGAAATTAAAATGGCATCAAGGTTTAGGAATGTGTCCATTATGGGGGATTTAAATTTTCCGAATATAGTTTGGCATCATCAAATCGGCAACTCTGATTCTGAAGAGTTGATTGAGGTAATACAAGATAGTTTTTTATTTCAATTCATAGATACGCTGACTAGAGGTAATAATATTCTTGATTTAGTTTTCAGTAACAATGAACATATGATAAATAATGTTGACATTGGGGACCACCTCGGAAATAGCAACCACAATTCTGTTTATTTTAATATACAATGGAAAGGTAATACCAGAGGGAATACAACATTAATACCTGATTTCAGAAAAGCTGATTATGGTGGGCTAAGAAGAGCCCTATTAGCGGACCCTATGGTTAAACAATTAAGTCGATCCAGGTGTTCAAATGAGTGTACCTCTTCTCGGGTACCGGTACCTGTCAGCTTTCAGCTTAAGCCAGGAAGAGACGTCAAGCTTGGTAGATACATACGATAATTTTATTAAGTCAGTATTCAATGCTCAAAAAAAATATATCCCTAACAGAAAATTTAGATCAACACTAACCAACCCAAATTGATGACTAATAGCCTATTAGGCATTCTAGGAAAAAAGAGAGAAATATATAGAAAAATTAAGAAAGGCGAAAATCATCTACTTGCTTACTATCAGAATCTACCACGACAGGTAAAAAATGGTATTAGGACAGAAAAAATAAATTATGAAATAAAGGTTTCCAATGACTCAAAAAATTATCCTAAAACTTTTTACCAACTATATAAATCCAAGGTTAGAGGTGTAATTGGTCTGCTTAAAACTTCGATAGGAGAAATGACAGAACATTATTTAGAAATGTGCAGTAGATTAGATAGTCAATTTCTTTCCGTTTTCACTAATGAAAATTTGGCGCAGTTTCCAGAAGTCCGTAAAGTATATAACGATAGTATAGACAATAGGTTAAGTACGGTTACTATAAGTAGAAATGATGTGCTTAAGGAAATTGACAGACTGAAACCTCAGAAATCGCCTGGTCCCAATGAGGTATATGCTAGAGTATTAAAAGAATGGAGAGATGAGTTAAGTTACCCATTAACATTTCTAAATCATTAGAAAGAGGCTTAGTTCCAGAAGCTTGGAAGCTTGCAAATGTAGTTCCGATCTTCAATAAAGGTGATAAATTAATAGCATCCAATTACCGTCCCATTAGTCTCACATCAATCATAGGAAAGCTACTAGAGTCAATTATTGCTAAGACAATTTGAAACCACTTAGAAACAGTCAATTTAATAAATTCTTCTCAGCATGGATTCACTCGGGGACGTTCTTGCCTTACTAATTTGCTTAGTTTTTTCTCAGAGGTATATGAAGCAGTAGATAATGACAAGTCATATGCTATAATATATTTACATTTCAGTAAAGCTTTCAACAGAGTCCCTCATGAGAGATTGATGAGAAAAGTTGAGGCACATGGAATAGGTGGGTCATTGTTCGGTTGGATTAGGTCATGGCTAATTGGTAGGAAGCAGAGAGTCAGTATAAATAGTACTAAGTCAGAATGGGGAGCAGTCAAAAGTGGTGTCCCCCAGGGATCTGTATTGGGTCCTCTGTTATTTGTTATATTCATAAATGACCTTGATTTAGGACAAGTAAATTCGCAGACGATACCAAAATGGGGAGAACAATAGATTCAGATAGCGACATAGGGTGCCTCCAAAGGGATCTAGATACCTTACACGAATGTTCAGTAAATTGGCAGATGAATTTTAACATTGACAAATGCAAGATATTAAAGATAGGGAAGATGAATACCAATGCAAAATATAAACTAGCTTATACGGAATTAGAAAACTCAGACTGCGAGAAAGATTTGGGTGTGTTTGTTAGCAACGATTTGAAGCCTAGAAAACAGTGTATAAGCGTTCGTAACACGGCAAACAGGATTCTCGGGTTCATCTCATCTGTGAGTAACAGAACTGCTGATGTTATCTTAAAACTTTACTTATCATTAGTGAGACCTCATATGGATTATGCTGTCCAATTTTGGTGTCCTTATTACAGAATGAACATAGCTTCGTTGGAGAGAGTACAGCGAAGAATGACAAAAATGATTCATAATATTAGAAATCTACCATATTTTGAAGAAAGGTTGAACAAATTAGGTTTACATTCGTTAGAAAGACGCAGAGTTAGAGGGGATATGATAGAAGGGTTCAAGTGGGTTAGTGGGATTAATAAAGGGGACATGAAAAATGTACTGAAACTCAGTGATAGCGAAAGAACTCGAACAAATGGTTTCAAATTAGATAAATTTAGTTTCAGAAAAGATATAGGCAAATATTGGTTTGGTAACAGAGTTGTAGACATGTGGCATAGGCTACCGAGTGATATGGTAGGATCAAGAACGATAGGGAGCTTTAAGATAAAATTAGATAGGCATATGGACGAGATGGGTTGGGTATGAGGGGGGATCTGCCGGGTGTGGGCCAATCGGCGCTCTGCAGACCCCGTAATCTTGTGTTGATCTCTGACAGTTTTGGTGAGGTCAGTCCTCAAGATATTAGTGAGTTGGGTCTATAATTAGGCCTTGTAATTGGGGTTGGGTGTGACAGGAATCTGCCTTGTGTGGGCCGATCGGCTTTCTGCAGACTCCCATTGTCTTATGTTCTTATGTTAGAAGGACTCACCTTTGGCCCTATTATAAGGTCCACCACTGCCCTTCTTCCCCAAAAGCCAGCCACTACTGACCAGCCCCGAAGAAGGATAGAGGCTAAGATGCCTGAACATGTAAGGGGTGCTGAACTCGTTCCCTGAGCAAGGGTGGGACAAGGGCAGATGAGATTGAACCCTGTGATCTGCCAAACAACAGCAGCCTTCGGGTCTCAAGGGATTTCTTGTGCCTCCCAGTGTTGGGAGTCTTGAGGTTGGAAGGAGCATTACTCATTGAGTTAAGGCTACCCTTAGGTTCCTTTGGTCCTGGTCTGACGGTGGCATTTAATTTATCTCTCCAGGTGACAGGTAGGCAGCTAGCGGTAGGATGTGGAGGTGGAACTCTGACGTCACTGGCTGTATCTGTGTGAAAGATAGAAGACGAGGCAGAGAGGGACACTGCCTCATTCCTTCAGGTGGCTGGCTGTATGGCTGCCACATGTGTTGGCTATGTGGCTGTTGGCTTTGGCTGTATGGCTAGTATGGTGCTGGTGGTCCCGGACTTCCTAGTTGTATTCTTTCCCAGATGTCGGCATAACAATACCAATACATGACACATTGAAACATGATAATATCCACTGTATATGAAACATACAATGTGGATCATGGTAAAGGAATGCACTCTATCAGCCTACTGACCTGTGATAAGTGATAATACGGACCTGTGGTAAAGTGATGATACTGACCTGTGATACGTGATAATACTAACCTGTGATAAGTGATAATATTGGCCTGTGATAAAGTGATAATACTGACCTGTGATAAGTGATAATACTGACCTGTTATAAGTGATGATACTGACCTGTGATAAGTGATAATACTGACCTGTGATCAAATGATAATACTGACCTGTGATAAGTGATAATACTGACCTGTGATAGTGATAATACTGACCTGTGATATGTGATAATACTGACCTGTTATAAGTGATAATACTGACCTGTTATAAGTGATAATACTGACCTGTGATAAGTGATAATACTGACCTGTGATAAGTGATAATACTGACCTGTGATAAGTTATAATACTGACCAGTGATAGAGTGATAATACTGACCTGTGATAAGTTATAATACTGACCTGTGATAAGTTATAATACTGACCAGTGATAGAGTGATGATACTGACCTGTGATAAGTTATAATACTGACCAGTGATAGAGTGATGATACTGACCTGTGATAAGTTATAATACTGATCTGTGATACAGTGATAATGCTGACCTGTGATAAGTTATAACACTGACCAGTGATAGTGATAATACTGACCTTTGATAAGTTATAACACTGACCAGTGATAGAGTGATAATACTGACCTGTGATAAGTTATAATACTGACCAGTGATGATACTGACCTGTGATAAGTTATGATACTGACCTGTGATAAGTTATAATACTGATCTGTGATACAGTGATAATGCTGACCTGTGATAAGTTATAACACTGACCAGTGATAGAGTGATAATACTGACCTTTGATAAGTTATAATACTGACCAGTGATAGAGTGATGATACTGACCTGTAATAAACTGATGATAATGACCTGTGATAAAGTTATAATAGCCTACTGACCTGTGATTCCTGGCTCGCGATTTTTTTTACACATAAATGGCACGAAACGTCTTAAAATTGACAGAAATGTGGTGAAAGTTCTTAAAATTGCCAAAATAATGGGGCTAACGTTTTAAAATCTCAAAAACAATGGGGCTAAACAGGAGGGGGAAAGGGGTCAAATGAAAAATTCCCTCAGGTAGAAATTTCCCCAAGTGATGATACTGACCTATGACCCTTGATAAAGTGATGATACTGACCTATGACCCTTGATAAAGTGATGATACTGACCTATGATATGTGATAAGATGATGACACTGACCTATGACCTGTGATAAAGTGATGATACTGACCTATGACCTATGATCAAGTGATGACACTGACCTGTGATAAAGTGATGATACTGACCTATGACCTATGATAAAGTGAGACACTGACCTATGATAGTGATGACACTGACCTATGACCTGTGATAAAATGATGATACTGACCTATGATAAAGTGATGACACTGACCTATGACCTGTGATAAATGGATGCCACTGACCTATGATAAAGTGATGATACTGACCTTTGACCTGTGATAAAGTGATGATACTGACGTATGACCTATGATAAAGTGATGATACTGACCTATGATAAAGTGATGATACTGACCTATGACCTGTGATAGCGTGATGATACTGACCTATGACTTGTGATAAAGTGATGATACTGACCTATGACAAAGTGATGATACTGACCTATGATAAAGTGATGATACTGACCTATGACCTGTGATAGTGATAATGTGATGATACTGACCTATGACCTGTGATAAAGTGATGATACTGACCTATGACCTGTGATAAAGTGATGATACTGACCTATGATAAAGTGATTATGCTGACCTATGACCTATGAAAAAGTGATGATACTGACCTATGACCTGTGATAAAGTGATGATACTGACCTATGACCTATGATAAAGTGATGATACTGACCTATGATAAAGTGATGATACTGACCTATGATAAAGTGACAATACAGACCTGTAATAAAGGAGTGTGAGAATATAAGGAAGGCAGCGGAGGTTGAGGCAGCTGATATAAGGAACCCCACACTGATCAACATACTGCCGACCATGGCCACACTCCTGAAGCCAAACACTTCCGCCAGAGGGCCGCTCACAAGGTTGGCTCCGCTCCACAAGAACGACTCACAGTTGAAGATTGTGGCCACCATTGCTGACGAGGTGCCCAGTTCGTTGAGGAAGCTGATGAAGAGGATGCCGAAGCATTTACTGATGACTCCCACAGTAATCTGACAAAGAAAAATTTCCGATCAGTTGAACAATCAGGGAAATATATTCATCAATTCTTACCTCTGTAACTTAACATTTTAACTCATACAAGGTTAGAGAAATTGGCTGTAGAATCCCTAACCTATTCCTTGGCTGACCCTTCCCAAATGGTAGAAAACTCAGCTAGATTAATCTAGTCCAGTGGTTCTCAACTGGTGGTCCATGGACCACTAGTGTTCCATGGTGACTTTTTGGGTGGTCCACAGGACGTTCACTATATTTGGTAATAAATTGGAGATTAGTCCATTATTACTAAAATAAAATTAAATGCAGTACGAAAATTGTTATCAAAATAAATAATTTAACATTCGTTTTATTGCATTATTCCTATTTAAGACAATATTGGCAATCTTCATGTTGTAGCTATAGAGAGGCATTGGCATCATAATACACTCCCTGATAACCTGAACACCATTTTCAAAGGATTGGTGAATGTGGTTAAATACATCCAATAGTCAGCACTGAACAGCAGGCTGTTCAGAAAGTGATGCCAGGACATGGGTTCCGACTTTGAGGTGTTGCTGTTCTACACTTTTATACGATGGTTGTCATCAGGGAACGTAGTCAACATAATTGTTTAAATGAGAGAATAAGTGGTTTTTATTTCTCCAGTCTTAAGGGAAAGAGAATTTTAATAATATGCTAACACAGTCAGAATTAGAACTTGCATACTTTGTTGACATTTTTGGAATCTTGAACAAACTGAATCTTCAGCTGCAAGGGAAAGGTACTAATCTGTTCTCTCACCAAGGCATCATCAAGGCTTTTCTTGAGAAATTAGAACTCTGGATCGAACGAGTCGAAGATAACAGTTTGGTTCAAATTCCATATGTGAATGCCATGCTCGGGGAAAAGGAAGACATTCAGATGCAAATTCTCGAGCATTTACTAAAGCTGCAGGACTAATTTCACTGATACTTTCCAGAGGTGGACATTACAAGGGATGGGTTATCTTTCATCGGAAATCATTCGCAACAGATGTTCATAATTTTCCAGAGGACCTACAGGGGGAATTCATGGGTCTGAACAATTATTTGGCGGCTCAAGATATGTACCAGCGGTCTACCATGGAACATTTTTGGGCCAGTATGATTGGTACTTACCCAAATCTGTCAACACATGCAATCAAATGTTTGTTGTCTATGCTTTATTTATCATTACTCAAAAATTAAATAGTCCACATATTTTTTTTTTTTATTGGGCAGGTGGTCCGAGGCCTGAAGCGAGTTGAGAACCACTGCGAGTCTAGTCGTTTGTGAATTATAGAGGTTAGGGTTCACGATTTCTGGACTACCTATTTGGAAAAGGGTATAGTAAAATATTTGGTGTAATCTTTAAATGTCATCAAGAGAGGCTTGACTTGGCTGCTTAGAGTTTAAGGTTCGAATTTTCTGTCAATTTAACCCTTTGAAGAATATGACGCATATTGATTTTTTTTATGGCTATCATTGGACAATATTATGCAGCTTAGAAAGTATCTGTGGTAATTATACGGCCAAAGACTATCTCAATTAACCCTCTGACTTCCATATACACTTCCTAACCTGAAGAAAATCGTTCAATAATACATAGCAAACAAAATAAAATGCGTATCGGACCTTGAAAAGGTTGATCGAGCAGATGTAGTTTCCATCTCCCTTATCCTGAAGTGAAATAACGATAGCATTCCTCCAAGGATTAAAACCTTTCACGACAGTAGGTATTTTATGTACAGATTCCACATAAGCTCTGTTTTCCTCTATGATTTTATATATGGAAATATAATGCTCATAAATGAATTCCGAGTGTAGTTTCTTATGCAGTAGTTAACTCATCTGATTAGCCAACTGATAATTGAAAGAAATTACACTCGTAATTCATTCACATCAATTTTACTTTCATACATGAGATCACAAGGAACAGAACTTATGTGGCCAACTGTGCATAGAATAATGCCTCCAAGACCCAATTTCTCCATCTATCTACCCGTCGCAGTCTTCCACAAGAATATCAATTACTCTTCAACAACACACAAATCAACCATTCATCTTCTCTCAATAGTCTTGGTTTATCCTTTTCATCTGACCTTTCAAGGAAAACAATTTTACCAATCTTGCTTAAACGTCTTCCCATAAGTTAGGTGTGCTCAACCGTATCCGTGGGTTCTTTACCCCTGCACAGCGTCTTGCTCTGTGTAGGGGCATAGCGCGCCCATGTATCGAGTATTGATTGCATGTGTGGGGAAGTTCCACACATACCTCACTTCTCGTAAAGTAGAGTCAAAAGCATTTCGCCTCATCAACTATATTCCTCTTACTAGTTCCCTACAATCTCTTTCTATATGCCGCAATGTTGCATCTCTTTCACTCTTCTATCGCTATTACATCAATCAGTGTTCTTCAGAGCTAGCTCTCTCAGAGCATACCCCCACCTGTGTGGCGAGTGCGAGGCACCCACCTTTTAACAGTCCCTCTTTCCTTCAATATGTCTTTCTCTCATCCTATGACTTAAACTGCTTCAGGCTCCATGCGTCCAGACATTTTGGCTTTAACGTCCCTTGAATTTGGCTCTCTGTCACTCTTTTAACATTGGGGGAGACACTTACTACAGGCAGCTTTGCTTTTTGTCTCCTTCATTCACCTAGACAACAAACGTGTTTAGATACACATAAATTATAAGATGTGGTTGTGGGAAATAATTATTATCCCACAGCACAGGTGACTGAGAAGCCTGTGAGTGATTTGTTCGTGGCCACCCCCTCACTAGGATTGAGGCGTCGGGCAATGGATTAATAGAGAGCCAGTATATTGCTACTAAATATATTATATGAGGAAAATTATGCATATGAGACATATGAAGCCATTGGAACATTCGACGACCGTATTGAGCTTAATCAGATGTGAATATGTAAATAGTTGTATATAATCTGGGTGTATTAATATAGATTAGTTTAAGTACAGTGTATAATATTACCTATGTCGGAAATACTCTTACGGTAACGAAAACTGAACTACCGTAATTAGTATTGATAATGAATCGCTAGTATTCGAATTGGGCATAGAACTTAAAGGGGCTCTTTTCAGTCGTATATTTTCACAATGTTTCGACGTATATAAAAATGATCGTAGCTGAATTACTAGCAGACAAGCACGGTAGGAATCAGTCGTTACTTTACAGCCATACGGATAACATTACATTAACAGTGAGTCAGTGAATACTACACGGAATAATACCAACATTATTATCAACAATTAATATTTATATAACTTATGTGTGACTCTAAAGTTACAAGGCTCTGAAATTAGTATATAATATATTAACCAGAGCTTCGCTGACCTAGGATAGGCGTCCATATGTTTTTGCCTCTGGCCAGAGGTAGGAAGGTATAGGGTAGCTTTTAGGTTGGCGTTACGCTGCACTACATCTAAAAACATCAAGTAAGTTTGTTAATCTATTATATCTTTATATTATCGCTAACTTATTATAACATTGAAATGTCTTTATTATACGGTGAAAGAGTCAATATATGTGTGGTAAACTATCAATGGAAGTTAAATATTACTAAGCTATAATGAATCAAATAAATCAATCTAAATGAAAACTACTCCATATCTAAATTGAATTAAAATTGAAACAAGCTAATTTATATCCAAAGGTCTCGCATAATAAATTTATATATAGGGTAAGGTTATAAGGGTTAATATTAGGCAGGAATTAACTCGCCAATAGTTCCACGTGGCAATGAGGCAAGGGAGAACGTTTTACCTAATATGGCGGTGGACAATGGGGATCGAGACTTCGGTCCGGAGACACGAGTCAAGTTAATGAAAGAATAAATGATTACATGGGAATGGACATGAATATTATGCTTATCTGTCAGTCAGTCATGGCGTCGATGAGAGCGTCGTGATGGTGTAGCTGAGTGTATTGCTGTATGTGTATTGTGATTAGAGGCACAAAAGCACGATCAACTGAGGGCGGAAAATTAGATGTTAACTGGTTGGTGTTCGTGAAGGCTCTGGTGTTTCTTGAAGGCACACCTTGCTGCCTTGGCAAAACGCCAGGAGCCCAAATTATCGTACCGCATCTAGGTTGCTCTATACGATAAATTATATTAATATATACGATAAATTCATATATACTACATAAGACCATGGCAATATTGCTTAATAGCATATTAGGCCTTTTATAACTTAACTTATTTACAATCTTATAATATACGATCTACTCGTCCTACGTCGTGATGTAGGAGCGATCGTGACGTCACAGAGACATACGAGATCACAAAAGAGTCGCATTCTATCGTATTTATACGATACACTCCCCCCACAAAAAAAGACCTGAACCCCACCTTAAACCTAAAGTTGCCCAGAGGCTCTCTTCTGACGCCACAAGTCAACGGCGCCAGCAGCAGCGCGTCCGGGACGCGTCCCGGTCCGATAATGATCACCATCAGTAAGATGTGAGTCGTTCCTTTGAGAATCCTCGGACCCAGCAATAACAGGTGGAGCATCAGATTGTAATGCGGAATCGAGCTCCAAAGCGTACAAATGTGCGATAGGACGAACAGTAGTTCCAGTGGCTGTCTTCAATAGCGCCACCTGCTCTACAGAGTCTGCCCCCTTGTATACCTCCAACACGCGGCCTAATTTCCAGTAT
This sequence comes from Paralithodes platypus, assembly GCA_032716605.1. Taxonomy (NCBI): domain Eukaryota; kingdom Metazoa; phylum Arthropoda; class Malacostraca; order Decapoda; family Lithodidae; genus Paralithodes; species Paralithodes platypus. The sequence continues at coordinate 67,117,695 of CM064486.1, forward strand.
AAACGAGGACTATCTTCTTTAATTAAAACAACTTCACCAACAGTAGGTGCCGTTGGTCTACCAGAGGGAGTAACACTCCTTTCCCTCAATGCTAGCAGATATTCACTAATCCACCGTTTCCTAAAATCCTCTATTATCCTGGATATATACTGGTATCTCTTAGACACCGCTACCTCAGAGTACAACGAGGGATCCTCTAACTCTACTATGGATTGGAAATCAGATGGAAATGCAGTCAATGGTTTTCCATATAGCAAGTGAGCTGGCGTTAATGGTAGTGGTTCTTGCAGGTCGGTGTACACATATGTAAGCGGGCGATCATTTACGACTGCCTCTATCTCTGTGAGGATTCGTCAACTCACTCTTCTTGGTTATACTGATGTTTTGGACCGACAGTTAGCCCATCGATCTGTTTAGGCCTAATAGGTCCGGTAGAGCATATACATCATTGCTATATATGGCATTAAGAGCGGAAATGTATTACAAGGGAGAAACAAAAAAACGCTAAAATACATGTATAGGTCTAGGCTACTGTAAAACAATAAGTTTTTCAGCCAGTACCCAACCAGCGGGGGTGTGGGGGCGGCAGCCCCCACCCATATACTAGGTTAGGTTAGGTTAGGTTGTTAAGTTAGGCTAATGGCACAGAAAAAAAAATAAAAAATAAAAAAAAAATAACCCAACCAGCGGGGGTGTGGGAGCGGCAGCCCCCACCCATATACTAGGTTAGGTTAGGTAAGGTTGTTAGGTTAGGCTAATAGCCTAGAACATTAAAAAAAAACAAAAAAATAGTCTAATAGGGGCGTGTTTTTAGATTGTTGGATAATGGGTAAATACTCATTTCCGCTGATCTTCAGTATAAAACAACACTACTGTATATCTGAAGGAAAAAAATACAAAAAACAAAATAAAACTTACTGAAATTGCTGTCGGTCCAAAAAGTCAGGTTTACCCTCTTCTTTAATAGAGCATGTCCTACTACCGCTCTGAGTCCTGACTTTACTATGCCGACACACCGTTCCCACATTCCACCAAACCAAGGTGCCTTAACTGGAATGAACCTCCATTCGCACTTCTTCTCTCCCAAAAATGTGATGATAGTAGGATCACTACTCATATCCTTTAGATATTTTGATGCTTGGACATAAGTGAAAGCATTGTCGCTAAGAATGAGTTGAGGGAATGAACGATGGGCACAAAACCGTCTGAACGCCAGCATAAATTCTTCGCTAGACATATTATCACATAGTTCTAGGTGTACCGCTCGAGATGTTGCACAGGTAAACAATAATATAAAAACCTTCTCACTCTCCCTCGTCTTCAATGCCCCTATGTAATCTAATCCTACCGCTTGGAAAGGTTCTACGTGCTTTACACGGCATTCAGGTAGAGATGGAGCTGGTCCAGTTGCATATGGTTTACCTTTTAGTCTCTGGCATATTACACACTTTCTTACTACGCGTCGAGCTACTTGTCGAACTCTGGGTATCCACCATGTAAGACGTAAATTTGATATAATATGACATACCCCGTAGTGTTTTACTTCCCTATGTGCACGTATGATCAATAGATCAGTAACGTGATGTCTTGTTGGCATAAGTATAGGGCGGTTTGTGCCGTCTGGTACACCCGACCACTTCAGGCGACCCTCACACCTGATGAGGCCATTGTCTAGGTGCAACCTTAGTTGACGCACTATATTAGGCATTAATGTCTTATTCGAGCTTTTCAAGGATTCTAATTCATTGGAAAAGGTTTCTACTTGAACCCATTTGATCAAAGTTACTTCAGCTGCTTTAAATTCACGAGCATCAATGTTGTGACCCCTGTTGCAGAGTTGGCCCGTTACTTTAAGCTTGAGATTGGATACATATCGCAATACCCAAGCTACAAGTCTGACTAGTTTATTATAGTCACCGAATCTTGCCCACTTTATGATAGGACCCGGTGGCTCATTTGGTTGGGCTGTAACTGCCACTATTTCCAGTGGCAGAAGTGCCTCACCAACAGCATGCCATATCGTCCATTCACTTTCATGGAGCAGCCACTTTGGACCATGCCACCACAATTCGGACTTCATTAACTGGCTAGCTGTTATACCCCTAGTTATGAGATCACTAGGGTTTTCTTTTGTATTTACATAATGATAAGCAACGTCTGGCAAAAGGGTTCTAATCTCATCTACCCTATTCCGCACATAAACTGGCAGAGACTTCTTGCTATGTACCCAGTTGAGTGCGACCTGACTATCGCACAAAACGTGAACTATTTCAATATTTAATTCGCTCTCGTATGCTGCGCGTACATGTTGCACCAGACGTGCTAATAGCAGCATGGCAGTCAATTCCATTTTAGGGATAGTTACCTTTTTAACCGTGGCTACCTTGGCCCGGGCTGTAACTAAATGTGCCCCAAATGAAGTAACGACATATATGGCTACCCTGTATACCGTGGCGCTAGCATCACAAAACGTGTGTAACGTAACGTCACCGAACGCCGCCACTTTACGAGGTATAGGTTTAGTACATAGGATGGCATATTCATTCAACAACAATGTCCCTTGGTCATTCAGGTCGTCGGGCAAACTGTCATCCCATCCTATTTTAAGTCTCCAAACTTCCTGCATTAGAATCCTAGCTCTTATGGTAACGGGTAATGCTAGACCCAAAGGATAAAAAAATTGCGCAACTTTGCTCAACAGACTTCTTTTGGTGTGCGCTCCTGTCTGCTGAGCAAAAGACCTTGTTTGAAAAGTTAGTATGTCATGTTTAGGTTGCCAGATCATCCCCAAATTTCTGGACTTTTCCTGGTTAAGAGATGCCGTACCGTCCACCTGTATCAAACTCTGAAGATCTTCACTATTAGTAACCCACTCGCGGAGAAATAGATGTGCATCCGCAAACAATCTGCATGCTTGCCAGTATGTATATAACAAATTATCCTGACTATTGCTAGAACCCTGCAAATTGTCAACATATAATCCACGAGATAGTTTACTTGTGTCCTCATGAGTGTCAGCTAGATGTTTTCTGATTGCGGCATTTAACAAAAACTGTGAGCACATGGCACCCAAAGAGTACAACCCGAAAACGGTATATTATGATTGGACTTTCAGAGTCGCTAATGTCGCTGAACCAAAGAAAGTGGGTAACATCTCTATCTCCCCCTTTAGCTTGACCATCAAGAAAGCTTTCTCGATGTCACTGGTATAGGCGTACTTCCCCAGCCTAAACCGCAATAGATGTTGGGAAAGGTCCGATACCATGGACGGACCTGTCAACAGGCAGTCATTTCGACTGGGTTGTTGACCTTGGTGGGCAGAACAGTCATACACCACCCGTATTGGTGTGGTGACGCTGTCTTTCCTTACCCCATGATGAGCCAGATAGTGAACCCTACCCTTCTTAAACGGTTCCTTGACATCGACTCTCTCAATAAAGCCCCTATCTTCATAACTCCGAAATACATCGTCATACGCCTGGCGCGTGCTCGGTTCGTTAGACAATTTGCGCTGTAATGCGCGCAAGCGACGTAATGCCAAACCATAGTTGGTAGGCAGGCTTATCTCGGTGTTCTTCCAGGGTAAACTAACTTTATATTGTTTGTCTGAGGCACAGTAGCACACAGACTCGTCAAACCTTTGTAGCGCAACTTCCGAGTCATAATCAGTCTCCATAGGATTAATGCCTATGTGATCCAATCTCCACAGTCGTTCCAGGTCGAACTCGGCAGCCATCTTAGGGTCACTAGGTTGGGAATCCTCCCTTCCCAACTCCTCTTCCGCGGTTACATTGACTCTATATATCGAGACCGTGTCGACCAGGACCTTTGACTGTGTAGTATGCACCTTTCCACTCATGCAATATCCAAATTTAGTGGGGATTAAAATTACACCACACATCTTTTTAAATCCAGGGTATACTACTTCATAATAATGATCCACACCAAGTAGAACATGCACCTCACTCTGATTTCCCATGGGATCTGACAAGTTAACCCCTTTGCTACGTAATGCGTGTTCCACCTTCTTCACACCCACAGATACATATTCTGGTAGGGTGTCTACTACGATACAAGTCATAAAGTACCGGTTTTTACGGTAGAAATATGAAATCTCCGCTATCTCGTAGTCTTGCTTATCAGGAACCCCTGTGAAGCCCTGTAATCGAAGAGTCTCAGCCCCTACGATTCGGTGCTTCAGTCCCACTAGTACGGACCTCTTTATAAAGGAACGTTGAGACCCTTGATCTAGAAGTACCCGACAAACTTTGTTTCTGTCATTACCTTCCATGGGAATCTGTATTGTGGGCAATATAGTGGTGTCTTGCGTGCTACCTAGTGTCACAGTTGTAGTACCCTCTGTTTTGACGTCTTTGACTTTATCTGCTGTAGGACACAACTTATCAAAGTTATGTCCTTTGCAGTGGCGACAGGGCCTTAAATATGTAGCAGTACATTGTCCCTGGTTACCATGTTCCCCACTTAGACAACCCACACATAGCTTCAATCTTTTCGGCTTTGCTAGGTTTGTCTCATTTGTTGGGTATTTTACGCAGAAACTCCATTTATGTTTGTTGTTACATAGCTTACATAGAATCTGTGCAGGTTTCTTATACACACCCTCTTTCTTTTCTTTAGTCCCCACTGTCATGCTTACTGTTCCCCTCTTCTCCACATTCTCACTCCCTCCCGACACATACATTCTCCCTTTGTTCAACTGTAGATTATTGATCTTACTGAACTGAGTTTTGAACTCCCCCAGCTCAAATGATCTTACCTTATCAAGTATTGCCATAGGAAGCTTCTGACGCAAGATAATGACTATAATTTCCTGGTAAGCCCTAGGGTGTCTAGCGATCGAGTATGGCACTCCATATTTGCCCTGAAGTTTGTCAACTCATCAACCTTATACTCTGGTTCTGCGAGCCCCAACAAGGCAACGACATGGGCCATCTTCAACTGCTCTCTATCCCCGTATGTGGACTCTAATAAGTGTACTGCCTCAAGATAACTACCACCCACTACTGCAAAACTCTCTATCAAATGTAAGGCCTCTCCTTCCATTTGTCCCTTCAGATAGTGAAACTTGCGGACATTATCCAAAGAGGATTCATGAACCGTAGATCGAAATACGTCCCAAAAAGCTAACCACTCAGTTAACTTGCCCCCAAATGTAGGAAGATTGAGCTTTGGGAGGTGTACAGTATATTTTGGGTCAGCCCTTCTATGGGCCTCATTATCGCCTCCCTTCTTACTCGTGACAGCACGCTGTAACAGGTACTTCGCTCTAAAGACAGGTTCGTCATAGAGGGCGCGATTATCACACTCTGTAACTATCTCTTCCTCCTCTATCATGTCAGCCACAATGATCTCACTCAGAGCAGTAATACGACCGTGGGTAGCCTGGACGTTTTCTAATCTAGCCTCCAACTCCTCTAGTTCAGCAGTAGTGATGAAAGTGTTGACGTCCACAATCAGCCTATTTAATACTCCCCGAAGTTCCGCCCTTTGATTTTTAGGGGCTTTGATCAGCACCCTACTAGACGGTGTCTCTTTATTGTCTTTATTCATTTTGCATGTGAGCCTATAGGCTATGTATCTAAATGTTACGTTACAAAGACAACGGTCACATAATAGTCTAATTAAGAGACGCCGACCGGCGGACTTCTATGTTATGGAGAAAAAATAGTACACTAAATAGCAATAACTACTAATGGATCATATTGAACAAGAAAAAATGTTAGGTCAGGTCATATGTCACAGGAAGTCCGAAACGGAAAAGAACATTATTGGGGAAAGATGATGGGTGGGATGCAGGACTTAGGCAGGCGCAACGATATAACCCTGCATTCCGGCTCTAACCATCGCTTGGCTAGCCTTGCCAGTTTATCATATGCATCCTGTTATATGTCCCCTTGTTCATTGCCTTAAAATCCCTTACTGGTAGCTAATTCCCGAGGTCTGGGCACCAATGTGGTAAACTATCAATGGAAGTTAAATATTACTAAGCTATAATGAATCTAATAAATCAATATAAATGAAAACTACTCCATATCTAAATTGAATTCAATCTGAAACAAGCTAATTTATAAAATTATCCAAAGGTCTCACATAATAAATTTATATATAGGGTAAGTTTATAAGGGTTAATATTAGCCAGGAATTAACTCGCCAATAGTTCCACGTGGCAATGAGGCAAGGGAGAACGTTTTACCCAATATGGCGGTGGACAATGGGGAACGAGACTTCGGTCCCGAGACAGGAGTCAAGTTAAAGAAAGAATAAATGATTACATGGGAATGGACATGAATATTATGCTTATCTGTCAGTCAGTCATGGCGTTGATGAGAGTGTCGTGATGGTGTAGCTGTTTGTATTGCTGACAGTGTATTGTGATTAGAGGCTCAAAAGCGCGATCAACTGAGGGCGGAAAATAGATGTTAACTGGTTGGTGTTCGTGAAGGCTCTGGTGTTCCTCGAAGGCACACCTTGCTGCCTTGGCAAAACGCCAGGAGCCCAAATTATAGTACCGCATCTAGGTTGCTCTATACGATAAACTATATTAATATATACGATAAATTCATAATATACTACATAAGACCATGACAATATTGCTTAAAAGCATATTAGGCCTTTTATAATTTAACTTATTTATAATCTTATAATATACGATCTACTCGTCCTACGTCGTGCTGCAGGAGCGATCGTGACGTCACAGAGACATACGAGATCACAAAAGAGTCATAGCCTATCGTATTTACGATATCCACATTCCAAAACATAAATGACACTCAACATTACGATGATCATGCACATACACACACACAGACATATACATACACCTATTATAGAATACATAACACTCACCATTATGATGAAAGTACCTAATAGGACAGCAAAGCCCCATCCTCCATCCACGGCATCATTATCATCATTACCATCATCATCATCATTACCATCATCATCATCATTTGCATCATTATCTAGGCATTTGTCCATTTCCACATGCCTCTGTTCATTATCATCATTTTGTTCTCGGTATCTGTTCATTTCATCACTGTTCAGTTCAATATCATCATCATCATCATTATGTTCTAGGCATTTGTTAATTTCTACACTTTTCTGTTCATAATCATCATTATTTTGTTCTCGGTATGTGTTCATTTCCCCACTGTTCTGTTCACTATCATCATCATCATCATCATCATTGTCTAGGTATTTGTTCATTTGCACACTCTTCTGTTCATCATCACCATCAACATTATCATTTTGTTCTCGGTATGTGTTAAGTTCCACACTGTTCTGTTCATTATCATCATCATCATAATTGTCTAGGCATTTGTTCATCTCCACACTGTTCTGTTCATTGCCATCATAATTTTGTTCTCGATATCTGTTAATTTCCACACTGTTCTGTTCAAAATCGTCATTATATAGAGATAAGCCTATACAACGGCAGCTCGTAGCTACTTTCCTAAGAGTGTTGAGAGGGGAGAATGGGTGTTGTAGGGAGAGGAAGCTGTTGGAATGGCTTTGTTATGTGTGTTATTTGTCTGTGTACGTCGTCGAGGTGCCCCCAGACTGTGTGCGAGCATGTACCACCACACCCACTAAATATGTCCGCCTTGGCTAGGATCTCTCTCTCTCTCTCTCTCTCTCTCTCTCTCTCTCTCTCTCTCTCTCTCTCTCTCTCTCTCTCTCTCTCTCTCTCTCTTCACTTCATTAGCAACACCAGTTCAAACAAGGTCATTGTTGTATTTCCACCACAACATATTCTTAGGCTATAATATTCCTGTACCATTGTTTACCCCTTATGTACAGTAACACTAATAAGTCATGTATCAGCTGTGCTGTATAATGTCTGTCAGCTGTTGAATAGGGTGGATAAGTATAGATACATGTTTTTATATCTCACTCGAAACGAATGAATACACTTTTAGGTATTGGTGATACCAATTATTGATCAAAACATGCTTGGTGCCGAGACATCACTTATTAGGCGATTGTACCAAAGACGACTGTTATATTTTATTCTAGCTATATTGAGACGAGTATATGCAGATTAGGAAGGATTTGTGGTAGATAAAGAGGTTGATTTATCATTACTAGAGATCCTTACTAACCTGAAGAAAATTGTCTAATCGTTGCATGAATATAATGTATAAGACGTTCCCGGTACAGGAGTTATATTGATAATTTGTCCATAGTTCGTTTTTTAACACTTACGCTGCGGGCATATTTCCGCTATATTAGGGCTCATTCAGTCACTCCTGAATGAGTGAGCAAGTGTCTGAATGAAATTAAATGTATTCAGCCAAAAACTAGGCAAAAATAAATTCAAAATCACACCAGAAAGTGCTTCGTAGTGCGCGGGTTTCACCCGCAGCGCTACCATAGAATTTCGCTAATACTGAGTGATTATCGCTAATGTCGAGTTACATATGCCTTTGGCAGTGCTGTATGTCTATCAAGAGTATGGCTCATACTCCTCAGTGCCTCGGCCGCCTGGCTGGAGCGAGGATGGGGGGTCTGCCGCGCTCCCGCTCACTCGCACTCGTCTCCACAGGCTTTAAAAGCCTGTAAATTGCTATAAATTGCCATGGTGTTCAGGAACATCTCCCACAGCCAATGGGTTAACTCCTTCTGTACCACCGACCTCTTTGTAATTTTATTGCAGCTATAATTAGACGTGTTTGTGTAGTATTGTGGTAGTAAAAAGGGCTAGGTGAGATAGTTCGAAGCCTTTAAGTTGCTGAAGGCCCATTTTTTACTGAATAAAATGGTCTCATAGTACCCACAGTAAAGTTAAAAGGACAGCACCAGTACTGAACGGGTTAACGCCTTGAGAATCGTGCCGCATTTAAACAGTGTACTCCGGCTATCATTAGACGATTCTATACAGCGTAAGAAAGATATGTTGGTATTAACACTCAAGCCGCGGTGACCGTCATATGACGGGTGAGAGATAAATGGACTATCCTCCGGTACCCGTCATATCACGGGCGGCATTCTGAGCATATTAGGGGCTCTGAGAGAGAGAGTCCACGCGTTGGGAGGATGTTAGTCTACCTTTGACCGCTCGGCACAACCACTGGGCCGCGTCTGAGACCACCGCTGCCTCCCTACATACACCCGGCCTCGCGAGACAAGGACAAAACTGAGGAAATTACCTTATTTTAGGGTTTTTCACCTCCCGTTGCGTGATCGCTACAGGATAACCCATAGTCGTACAAGGATGATTCAGGTGTCTTTGGAAAGCTCTATTTCACGGATACATAATTTTAATACGCTCTGGCTCTTGTTTATGCATGAAAAAGAGCATGGAATGAAGCTCGTTTTGGGTAAATGTACCCGCCTGGCAGCTAGGTCATGTCAACAAAGGGCCTCGTCCTTAAGGGTTTAAAGGCTAAAGACTAATTCAACGAACCCTCTGACTTTCACTTACCCCTCTTAATCTGAATAAAATCATCTAATAGCCAGAAAACAGAACATATATGCGTAAACACTTGTTTTAAATCAAGTTTCGCATTTATCATACTTTTGCCAGTAATCATGGTGATGGCAATGACATGGTAGTTGCTGAATTATCTTCGTTTTCTATTGGCAGGCGATGCTAATATACAACTTTGTTCTGTACTTAAAAGTTGTCTAAAAGTTGTATATGATATTAATACAGGTGAAAGTATAAGATAAAAGTACAAGATAAAAACACAAGATATAAAGTACAAGACAAAAGTACAGGATAAAAGTAAAAGACAAAAGTAAAAGATAAAAGTAAAAGATAAAATTACAATATAAAAGTACAAGATAAAAGTAGGGCTACAAGATAAAAGTACAAGATAGTATGTTGGCAGAGGGAGTGTACACAACAGATTAGTGGTTAGTAGCTGACTTCGTGGTTAATTAAGTGACTGAACGATGTGGTAGGATTATTCTGTGTGTGTGTGTGTGTGGGTGTGGGTGTGTGTAACCCGGAGTTATACATACATTTTGCAATAACCCATGCCTAGGAAAGAGATTAGCCTGGTTATAGCTCTCTCTCCCGCTCTCAAATTTGGCGGAGACACTTGTTGCAGATATCTTTGCCTTTTGTCTCCTTCATGCGATACAAAAATAAATACAGGCATATAACGTGCTGTCATATATAAATGGCAAGATACATGGTCAATGCTAAAGCCACCATTAACCCTTTCAGTTCCGGTGCTGGCTTTTGTAATTTATTCTGGCCACTATTAGACGATTTTATTCAGCTTAAAAAGGGCCGCCAGCACTTAACAGACTTCGATCTATCTCAATTAAACCTTTTTACTGCCACAGATCCTTCCTAAACTGCACAGTTACTGTCTAAATATAGCTAGAATAAAATGTAAAAGACATCGCCGGTACAGAAGGGGTTAACTTAAGCTTGTATCACACGAGCGCATTTTCCGGCAATTTTCGATGAGCCAATTTGTCCTCGTACTATTTTGAGGCTCTTTCGCATTGGCATGGATAACTTGATCAAAGGTAGATTATGTATTTCATTCAACTTAGGAAGGATGTCTACCCTATCAGTTTGTCGATTTTAAGACATTTCGTCCCATTTCTTTGTCAATATAAAGACCTTTCTTGCCATTTAAGTGTCGATGTTTTTTCTGGCAAGCGATAGCGAGCCTGAAATTTTGCAGTAACCGGTCTTCGGCCAGGAAATGTTTCTACCGAACAATGTACACATTTATCTCGAAGGGGGATCTTAGGGATAATCAATGAAGCTTGATAGAGGTCTAGGGAGGAAACTAAAACAATAATATGTACATCAATATATAAACTAACTAATAGGTAAACACTACCCCAATAACACCTTCACAACCATTACATAATATATAAACTAACTAATAGGTAAACACTACCCCAATAACACCTTCACAACCATTACATAATATATAAACTAACTAATTGGTAAACACTACCCCAATAACACCTTCACAACCATTACATCAATATATAAACTAACTAATAGGTAAACACTACCCCAATAACACCTTCACAACCATTACATAATATATAAACTAACTAATAGGTAAACACTACCCCAATAACACCTTCACAACCATTACATAATATATAAACTAACTAATAGGTAAACACTACCCCAATAACACCTTCACAACCATTACATCAATATATAAACTAACTAATAGGTAAAACTACCCCAATAACACCTTCACAACCATTACATAATTTTATCATTATCTGGTTACCATTAGACGATTTTCTGTAGTATTTAATCTACCTCTAGGACTCAAATTGGTGAATACGGTCTCAATAAATCCTCATATTAACATAGGACCTTCTTAAGTTTTATAAAATCAGCTAAATTTAGCCAGAATAAAAGTTATAAAGCTGTCATGATGCTGAAGGGGAGGTCATAGCACAGTGGATAGCGACGTGGACTGCAAACCAAAAGGACCTCAGATCGAGTCCACGCTAAACGTCAGGGGTCTTTCCGAGGTGATCTGATCGTTTCTGCTGTTCTACGAATATCCTGGCTACACTGACACGTCAAGAAAACACCCCCTATAACGTCACCAATTCATAGCATTGAAGATGCCCGACCATATTCGAAGATGCTGTTAACGACCATATAGCTGCTCTCTCCAAATCAAGTTACGTGTATAAATAAGGTGTCGTAATCTAGTGCGGCAGAAAGGAATCAACCAACACCTCGAAGCTCCATTGAGACCATCTAGTGTGGCTCAGATGAACCACCCAACATCTCGAAGCTTCAATTGATAATCTCAGGGCCTCGTAAGAGTTACAGGCTACTGAACAGCTTACAGTCCCGTGGTTAAGACCTGGAAAACAATAAATAAAAAAAGGAAAGTTTGTGTCCTCTCCAGTCCTCTGTTATCACACACATCACTGGCACTATCTACTCCACTCAAGAGGTTCGTTCTTATATAACTTAATTAATGCCAGATTTTTACTTAAGTTTATATTTTTGGACCCCCTTCTCCCACATATTTAGCCCCATTATGTTTTAGATTTTAAGACGTTCGCCCCATTAGTTTGGCGATTTTTAGACATTTGTCTTCATTACTATCAATTTTAAGATCTGTTGTGCCATATAGGTGTTACTATTTTACTGGCCAACTATGGCGAGCGTCACTAGATCGAAGTATATACCTCCAGATCTAGCGGGAAAGTACTGTAGGTATATTGGCAACACTGATGAGAGGAGAGTGATAAACAAAGAGGAGCGGTGTGTAACACAGTGGTAAAGTGACTGAGCAGTGTGGTGGTGGTGGTGGGGGACTTAACCCTTCCACGCTTATGACGCAATGTTGAGCCTATTAGGGATACTTTAAAACCTTTGTTACCATCAGGGGTATTTAGAAACCTTTAGTTTAGTTACTTCAACCTCTGCAGTTGTCTTTGAGTTAGCTGTGGGCAGAAAACTAATTTTGGAGAGGTAATTATAAGAGTGAGGGAACTCTATTTATTATTGCTAATCTGGCAACCTCTGAGTCATAAAAATGTGAAAGGGCTAACCAATAAATATCAGAGAGAGTGAGATTATAAAATGTGAAAGGGCTAACCAATCAATAACGGAGAGAGAGGGTGATTATAAAATTATTTATCTGATCATTCACACACAGCTGCTTCACACGTCATAATTATAGAGTTGCAGATCAATAATATAGTTAATGCATCTATCTCAGTATGGTAGCTGAATTTATTTGTTTCCTTCACATTACATCTTTGTTAAACATATAGATAGATAGATAGATAAATACATAGATGAATAGATAGATAAATACATAGATAGATAAATATATAGATAAATACATAGATAGATAAATATATAGATAAATACATAGATAGATAAATATATAGATAAATAGATAGATAGATAAATATAGATAAAAAGATAGATAGATAAGATCAATTATACTTAAACAAATATATCACCAGGACCCCTTCGAGATACATTTATACATCAAACCTCCTAAATTGCAGGCTCGCTATCGCTCGCTAGGATAAATTCGACACCTAAATGACACAACATATCTTAAAATCACCAACTAATGAAGGGAATGTCTTAGTATCACTTGCAACATATTCGACCAAGTCATGGTCATACGAGTATAATTACATTAACAAGGACCCTGGGCATCTGAGGGTCATTTCAATTATAAATATGTTACGTAGATTCAATATTATTTATCCTATCATGTTTGAAATATGTACATATGCATTTTCTGCATTTTTCTCACATGGCATTTTTTTTTTTTTTTTTTTTTTAAGAGACAATGAACGGAGGAAGGAAAAACACAGATAAAACAAAAAGGTCCATGTGCCTAAAGGCATCCTCCATTCATAAAATGTTTGTAACAACTGCATTTAAACATTTGTAGATTGTAAGTTTGTGGAAAGCAATTCAAGGGAAGTGAATTCCAAAGAGTAGTAGCTCTGGGGATAAATTAATTCTGATAAGCAGAAGTTCTGCATTGTGGAGGAGAAAGTGTAAATTCATGGGCGCTCTCAGCTGCCCTAGTTCTACGGGGAAAGATGTGGAGAGGCGGCACAATTGAAGCAAGTTCCTCGGAACAATTGCTGTGAAAATATCTGTAGAATAATGCAAGGGATGCAACGTTTCTTCGTATGGATAATGTAGGAAGGTCCTGTGTGATTGCAGGGTTATTGATTAATCTAATAGCTTTATTTTGAATTTTGTCCAACTGCCTCAATGCAACCACTCTACTTCCACCCCACAGAGGTGAACAGTAATCCATCTGAGAACGCACATGACTTTTATATATCACGGCCAACTGCTCGTCAGTGAAGAATTCTCGAACTCTGTACAGGAGTCCCAGCTTTTTAGAGGCATTCTTAGCAATGCTTCTAACATAATGTATCCAGCTCAAGTTAGTAGTTAATGTTACACCGAGAATGTCAATACTAGGGGAAGTGGGAATATTTACATCATTAAAAAATATATGGGAGTCAGTGAGATTCTGTCGGTTAGAAAATTTAATGTACTTGGTTTTCTGTGCATTAAAGGAAACTAGATTCTTTTGTCCCCATCCATCAATTCTAGAAAGGTCCTGGTTCAGAGAAATTGCAGTGTTTAATTTTGAATTTATAAGATCGGGTTGGGTGAAAGAATTGGTAAATGTGAAGGAACTGTGGAGTGTTGAGTCATCTGCGTAGGAATGTATTGGATTATGATTGGTAGATATGAGATCATTGATATGAATGAGGAACAGAATTGGAGCCAAAACTGATCCCTGGGGAACACCAGCATTTATTGAGTGAAATTGAGAATAAAGGCCATCTACCATTACACATATTTTTCTGTTATGAAGATAAGAATAAATTAGTGGAACTAATGATGCAAGGCCGTAGTGTGACATCTTCGACAATAAGGATTGATGCCAGACTCTATCAAATGCCTTTGATATATCCAGTGCTATTGTATGTGTTTCACCATGTTGGTCTATAGCTTGGTTGATTTGATGCGTAAGAAGGCAAAGCATGTCTGCAGTTGATCGACATCGTCTAAAACCATATTGCCTATTACTGATTAATTTTTTATTCTCAAGATGCTTAATTATGTGATTATTTAATATAATTTCAAAGACTTTACCAAGAGTGGAAGTTATAGCTATTGGTCTGTAGTTTGATGGATCTGAAGAGGCACCTTTTTTAGGAACTGGATGGATGTTTGCTTCTTTCCAGGGTACTGGGAAGCATGAGGTATGAGTACACAGACGGAAAAATTTGCCAATACAGGAGCGAGCACCAAGGAGCAATTCTTAAGTACTATTGGAGGAATTTCATCTGGACCAGGAGCTTTATCTACCGAGAGATTCTGCAAAATAGTTTTGACATGTCTGGTGTGGATCTTAAGTGAGGGAATTTCAGGCGAATTAAAATTAAGTACAGGGACATCTTGATTTATTTCATCTAAGGTTGAGTTGGTGGAGAAAATATCCGCAAGAAGGTTAGCTTTACCTCGTGGGTCACTTACAAGATTGCCAGTCGGAGATTTTAATGGTGGAATGGATGAAGCAGTAGTGAAGTTGGATTTAAATGAGTTAAGAGTAGACCAAAATATTTTGTTATCATTTGGATTATTTAGAAGTTTATTTGCCTGCTTGTGGAGAAAGTTTGATTTAGTTAGGTTTAATACAGTTTTGGCATGATTTCTGATGTTTCTAAAGTAATTAAAGGCTTCATGTGTTTTTGATCTTGTGTATGCATTGTAGGCTATTGCTTTTTGTTCAGTTACTCTAGCACAATTATGGTCAAACCATTTAGGTGAATTAGATCTTTTACTGTACTTTTGATGAGGAATAAAAGTTTCCCTTCCAATTTTTACAAAATCTTGTATGTGGCTCAAGGTGGAGTGTGCATCATTAGAAAAGAAAGAGGTCCAGGGAATATCAATAAAGAAACCTTGAAGACCCTCCCAGTCTGCCCTATCGTAATGCCATTTAGTCACCAAAACAGGTTCAGAGTGGGAAGGTGTGGTAGGTGATAGACAGGTGGCCTGTATCAGACAGTGATCAGAAGATCCAAGCGGGGACCTCACTTTAACATCATAATTTTCTTAATTGGTTGTTAAAAATAAGTCCAGTAGGTGGGAATTATGATTAGGATTATCTGGTACACGGGTGGGTTGGTTGACTAGTTGAGTGAGATTAAATGAGTCTGCAAATAGCTCACATTCAAGACTAGCATCATCAGTCCTGGCTGAATGAGTGATCCATTCAACATTATGGACATTAAAATCACCCAACACAGTGATTTCAGAAGAAGCATTTAAGTTGAGGACACTGAGTTGTGAGGACAGAGAATCAAAAAGACTTTGCTCTGGAGGAGTATTTGGGGAACGGTAGATGCAACATATGTATTTAAATTTACCAGCAGAAATTAATTTGTATATAGAATAATCAAAATAGGGACAATTGAAACTAGTAACCTCCTCCAGGGCAATTTCAGATTTTGCGAAGCAACATACACCTCCTTTAGGTCTGAAATTTTGGAGCAGTTGATAACCTGGAAAATTAAATCTAGACGTGTCAGATGTGAATGTTAATTGAGTCTCTGTCAAAAAAAGGAGAGTAGGGGATTCTGCTTGAAGAAATTGGTGTACAGAATTGATGTTAGAGTGAAGTCCCCTTATATTGCTAAAGAAAAAGCTGCACCGACGAGCAGCTTTGGGACGTTGCAATGCTCTTGACACAGTCGCATGATGACGACCGGGAGGGCCCTGTGTCAATGACCCAACCCTGCCGGGGGTGGATATCCGAGGGACCACCAGGTTTGCTCTTAACAATTGTACTGCCATATTTATTGGGTAAGGTGTATGGTGTTACATGTATGATATGTAGTGGGAAGAGTAGTGTTTTATGGATAGAGGATAGCAATGTAGGGCAATGTCGTGAAGTTGGATGTGTATGTTATATAAAGAGGGTTTTCCTGATACCCCTGATGTGTGAGGCAGAAAGATATGTATCCAGCTACCAAGGCCTGGGAGAGAAAATGGAATTCAGGCTATTCCCTGAGTCTCCCGAAAGCTTGGCGGTAGTACTTCCCTGGGCGGGGCTGCCTACCCCTACTACCTACAATGTTACATGTTACATAAACCATCACTGACACTCAGAAACTCAACTTACATATACTGTATATATATATAATTACAACACATATTATAGAAGGAAGCATTAGCTTTATAATATAACACAAATCATGTAAATCGAGCAAAAACTCCCGGAGCAGTATAAAAAAAGTTATCATAATTTCATAAAATAAAGGTTGCGGGATAATGCGTGTAATTTTGTTTATCTCATCATGAGGAACTATTATTAGATGACTAAACCACCATAGTAAAATTCGCCATAGAGCGTTAATAATCTAGGACAGCGTTGCCAACATATCAAGCTACTTTGTAGCAAGTTTTCGCTATTTTCCAAACTTATTTAAATTTTAGCTCTCTAAGGGTACCAGTCCCCATAATATAACGAAGTAGAGACCATGATAATATGTTTGTAGTGATACGTTGGGTGTTCAGTAGGGTATTTATATATATATATATATATATATATATATATATACAGTATACTTTTTTTTTATGTGAATGAGGGAGACAAATGGCATAACTGCCTGCAGCGAGTGCCTCCCCCAGATTTCAAAGAGTGACAGGGCTGAAATCAAGGGATGTTCGAGCTAAAATGCCTGGACACACGGAGTTTGAAGCAATTTAAGTCATAGGAAGAGGGAAAGACTTATTCTGGGAGAGAGTTCCAGAGCTCAGCAGTTGAATAGAAGAAAATCTGAGAATAGCGTTTCACTCTTGGGTTGGAAAGTTGCACAGAGTAGGGGTGGGATTGTGTTGCTAGCCGGGTACTACGTACCCTACGTAGAGAAGGTGGTATACACTACGTAAGCTCCGAGGAACACTGATTATTGTAGTAGCGATAGAATAGCGAGAGAGTTGCAACATTGCGGCGAAGAGAGAGAGATTGCAGAGAGTTGGTGAGTGGAAGGGAGTTAATGATACGAAAGGCTTTCCTTTCTACTTTATCTAGGAGTGCGGTGTGATAGGATCCTCCCCACACATGTGAACAATACTCAATACAAGGACGCACTGTGCCCCTGTACAGAGCAAGAAGCTGCGCAGGGGTAAAGAACCCCTTGAGGTGGTTGAGCACACCGAGCTTCTGGGAGGCTGCCTTAGCGAGACTGGTAAGATGGTCTTTCCAAGAGAGAGCAGAAGAAAAAGAGACACCGAGAACATTGAGAGAAGATGAAGGGTTGATTTTTGTATTGTTGAAGAATAAGGGATAGTCCTCTGGAGGTTCCTGACGGGTAGTAAGATGGATAAATTGAGTTTTGGAAGCATTAAATGCAACAAGGTTTTCTCTACCCCAATTGGAAATAGTATTTAGATCAGAAGATATGCATTTTATGGCTTCATTACGTTTACTTTTGAGGGACTGCTGGCTGGGGTGTTCTGGATAACTTATCGAGTGGTGTATATATACATATATATATATATATATATATATATATATATATATATACCAGCACCACACCTACAACAAGAGCTCTCGCCGACTACCAGGAATGCTCGCCACTACCCGTAGGTGCAGGAGAGACTGAGGAGGGGACAATGGCTTCCGGGGGAGAGGGGGAAAGCTGATTTAGGGGACACGTCTGTGGTTCAATACTTGGGGGCACCATGTCAAGTTTACTGGTCCCCCTAACCACCAACACCATCCCCTGCCGATCAGTGGACCTCACCTTCGTCGGGAGCTGCTGTTCTCAACTCAGAGGGCAACAACATCGCCGAATCCTATCTCTTCAATATCAAAGAGATAGTGGGATCATCTTCATGCCTGCAACAAGATCAGCGGCCCTGCCATATGGGGGACACTACTGTGGTTCAAGACCTGGGGGCCGATACAATTGTCCCCCTAATAACCACCTCCACCATCCTCCGCCGACGGCCTTCACCTACATCAGCGCCTTACCAAACCGTGCACTGTTGCTCTTGTGGTGCTCTTGTTTCAGTTGTTTGCCATAGCAATGGGAAAACCTGAAAAACAGCAGGGAGGACAGCCCTCCACCTTTTACTCTTCAACTTTGCTCTTCATTTCCATCTTTACTTCACTCTAATCCTTAGAGGCCTCTCATCTCCCCAACCTACCTATCCCTAAATTCGCGTATATATATACTGTATATCCTATACCGACAACGGTACACATACTGAGTGATACAGCATATCCCACACCAATACACCAAATATAAAGTACTCAACTGTGTGCTTGAGTAAGATAGCAAGGGCAACAACTTTTGCCTCGCGAGAATGCTAACAGGACCACGGGATAAATATAAATAAACCCTCGTAATAGCCCATCAACCCCTTCAGCACCATGACGCCTTTTTACTTTTGATTCTGGCTAAAACTAGGCGTATTAAGTAGCGCCAACGAACTTTACAATAATCTTGATCCTGACCTCCTTGTAACTCAAAAGGGCCTAGAGCAAACTGGCTGTATATATCCATACCTATTTCCTGGTGGACTCTTCCCAAATGATAGAAACGTCAGCTCGATTGCTTTCATTCATTTTGAGTTATATGAAGTTATGGGGTCAAGATTATTGTCGAGTTTGCTGGCGCTACCTTTATCTGGGTTACCAAAACAAAATACAAAATATCGCTAGATCCGTTCTCGGAAGTGGCTAGAATGTCGCTAGATAGTAAAGATATGTAAATAATCGCTAGAATAATGCTACAACCTCTTGAATATGGATCTAAAATGTCTGAAAGCTCTATAATATCGCAAGAAATTAGGTCGCCAATTACATATAATTACCGCTAGATCAGAGTAAGTATACCTCTAGATCTATCGGGAAAGTAGCTAAATCAAGATTATAGCTTGAATTATTACCGCTAGATCAAAGTATATACCTCTAAATTTAGTGGGAAAGTAGCTAAATCCAGAATTTAGTAAGAGTCTCTATGTTTCCAATGTAGGGCTTAAGATCTCAGCCGCTACCACAGCGGGCCAATTTATCGGTACTCACGCGAAGTACTAATAATCTCTAGAGTTGCACCTCAAATCACTACTAAGCATGTACACACTCAGAGACGACTAAAGAAGGAAGAGAAAGCGAAGGAGAGAAAGAAATTATAGTTACCCATTTAATCTAGCTGCTCTCCTCTTAGCCATGCTCCATTTTCTATGAGCCTGCACCAGTACATGTAACAGTATCAGTCTCTTCGCGCACACCGTCGATGACACACGCCTTTTTCTGTGTTCCGTGAGTGCCTGTTTTTGCCTGCCCCTTCGCTTCAACTAAGCGAGTGTGAGCCTTTTCAGGCTGTTGAGGTTTTAGAAGGACGTTTCATTGATGTAGGCATCACTTTTTCGTATTTATAGCGTGTTTTTGGTGTGCGCTTAGTGCTGGAGACGTGTTGAATTATATTGTTTACTTCGGGGGTGGTTGGTCCTCGGCGCCGCGTAGCGGTCGTTGTGTGCGCTATTCTACCCTCGCTTTTCGGATTCGTGTTCACTTTAACCCTCCTCTAGCGGGTGCTCTGTGGCCGTTTTGGGCCTTTCCGGGCCGTTCTGACTGCTATATCAACCATCAGTATGAAAGGAACTGTATTGCGCCGAAAACTAGGTGGAAATCGCTACACAATGACGCCACATACAGCTACGTAGCACTCGTGGAGCACTGACAGTGTTACCTCGAAGATGGAAGTTTAGCTGATTTTGCTACCTTGCTCACTTTTAGCGAACTATTGGTTACACTGTCATCCTCACGCGCGGTGGGGGAACTGGAGTTAGTGTGGGCCGGGAGGCCACAGATGTCGGACGTATGGATCATTACTATCCCACCCATTTTCACTCTATTTCAACCCTTTTTTCACCCGTTTTTTGCCAGTTTTTTCAACTCGACTTATGTTGCGAGCCGCTCTTTAAGGGTTAATAACCCTTAACGTAACTTAGGGAGGATGTATGCTTCCCGCGTGATGTATTGTGTTTCTTTTCCCCTTTTTCGTGTTTTTGGTTGAATTTGTTTTTCGTATGAATACGTGTCTAAGTTTTACAAGACTTGAGCATGAAGTTTCTCCGGATCCTGCTTTTGTAAGAGCATAGGGCATAGGGCATAGGGCATTCTCTTTCAAACATGCTGCTTTGGTCTCCACTTGACCTATAAGCCCTTCTGACTTGTTTTTCAACATGTCCATAGTTGGTGGTCTTGTAATTCGTCGCCTGGTTCACATTTTTGTCAGTTCCTTTTTGTTTCCCCGGGCCTACTTGACACGAGGATACGTGGTTCTGGTAACAGTGTCAGTCGCCCCCTAGGCTACCCTAATTTGTATTTTATTCCTTTAACCCTTTCTCTGCGGGGTGTTTTGGGCTATTTAGGGCATATTCAGGCACTCCTGAATGATAAATCAAGCATCTGCATTAAATGAACTGTATTCTGCCGAAAACTAGGCGAAAATAGCTTCAAAATTAGACCAGAACGGGCCTCGTAGGTGGTCTGGTCCACACGCAGCGGTGCCATAGAAACGCGGGAAACCCGCTATTTATTAGCACTCGCTCGCTCGGCAACACTGTTGTGAGAGGCAGTGAGAGACCCGCGCGAGACACAGTCTACCTCAGTGAGCCTCTGGCTGCTCTGAGGGTCGGAGGTGGGCCCCTCACGCTCCCGCCCACTGACACTCGATTTCTATGGTTTTTACAGGCTTTTAAAGCCTGGAAACTGCTGTAAATTGCCAGGACGTTCCAGAACGTCACCCGCAGCGAAAGGGTTAACGTAATTGTGGGGTTCTCGGGCAGTGTTTAGCTTTGTTACTAGGTTCTTTCACTCAGGGATTGATGCTGCCCTAGTGTTTTATCTTTTTCTGTGTTTTGTGTAACTAAGCTAGGCCTGTTTTTTACCTTGAGTGGACCAAGTCGGAATGGGCCACACAGGTCCTTTCCTTCTATTTTCCTCTTGTCTCTACTGACTTGGTGGTTATGGTCTTATACGCTCTTGTTAGAATTCTCGCCTTTATGGTTTGTGTAACAAGCTAATCGTTGTTTTGCCTTGAGCTGACCGCAGATTAGTAGATGGGACCTATTAGGTAGTGGTTGGTGGTAGTCTGGACTTCAAAGGTCGACGACGAGTGCCTTTAAGGTGAAGTTTCCTACACCTTTGGTTAAAACACTCGCATGCCTCTGCTGATCCTTTACAGATCACAGGGTGAAAGTTATCACACTGACGGCCCTTTACACATCCACGAGCAGGGCTGGGGCCATGAGCTTGGTAGGCTGTACAAATCTTAGGGTGATTGTATCTGCAATCACGACCTTCACGACCAAATTTACAACTATTTGTCTGTAATAGAAACATATCTTGTCCCCCTTTTTTTAAATTGTGGCATAGAGGCATTTTTTTGCATCTCATTTTCATATTAAGAATAATGTCATGTTTTTTTCCTCACTTGTGTTAGGTCGGTCACTGTGCTGGTAACAGCACGCTCAATGATTGAGTTTACCCCTGCATACTGTTCAACACATTTATCCTTAAACTATAATTGTAAAAAAATTTCACAATTGTAGTTGATTCTAGAGTTGAACTTATTGACTAGGTGGTATGATGAAAGTTCAGAACTGGTAACATGGATGAAACTAATACATTGTTCACAATTTAAACACTCAATTATGCAAGGCTTGGTATAATTAGAGAATGAATATCCGGGGTGTCTGTGTGTGTGTGTGTGTGTGTGTGGGGGGGGGGGGGGGAAAGAGAGTGGGGGGCTGCGGAGCTTTTTCTACAAGACATGTTTCTATGTAGGCACTAGTTGGGGTGGGGAAGGAAGGGGGGGGGGGGGGGATGTTGTTTACAGCCGGGTATTTCAATTATGAAATTTCTAATTAGGATTTAACTTCTTAATTTACCTTAATGTAATCTAATGATACAAACCACCCACACCACCACTTCTATAACCACTGCTACCACTGCTTCTACCACTACCAATATCTTCTCTTGTCGCCTTTCTCCATTTTGATGACCTGAATCTATCGTGTGGAAGTTAAAATATGGTTGGGAGAGAGGTATCCTGACCAGGATTCGAACCCATTCACCCCAGGTATATTTTGGAGAACTGAGCACCGTAACCACTTAGTCATGAGCGGATATAAGGAAAGCAACCTTAGTTCTTATTTGAAGAACCAGGTTATAGCCTCGTGGAGGAATATGCCTTCGAACACGTGGTGAGTTTCTTAGACTTCAACCATGACTATTTTATACTTTCCCCCTCCCAACCATAATTTAACTTCCACACAATAGATTCAGGTCATCAAAATGGAGAAAGGCGACGAGGGAAGATAGTGGTAGTGGTAGAAGCAGTGGTGGTGTGGGTGGTGTAAGCTCTGAGAAAACTCTAACGAACAGTGTATATGCTCAATGCTCAATGTTTCTGACAGGGCCAAACAAACCAAACAAATCAGGCTAACTACTGCCTTCAAAATTTTCTATGACAGAGCTCCAGAGTATCTAAAGAATAATTTTGTTAAAGCAAATGAGAGGAGTGGACATAATACAAGAAACATGATGTTTAATTTTAAGGTCCCGAGAATCCAAGGACAGGGTAAGCAAACATTCTTCTTCACTGCCATCAAAGACTGGAACGACCTACCCCAGTCAGTCCGTGAAAAGAGAACACTGTATTCCTTCAGACGTAGCCTGAAGGAACACCTGAACCGGACAGCTGCGAGAAGGGAGCACCAAGCTTATGTCTACTACTAAATACGACATAAGAGATAGACAAACCAAACTGAAATGATTACTGATTACGGATTACTGATATTTACTATAGGATGTAAGGTATCTTAAAATAACCCCCTAGAAATACTTTCTCTAAAGTATCTATTTCTTTATCCTCCCCTTTTCCCCAGCTAACCTAATCCCACAAGGACCCCAATGGAAATACGCCTAACGGCCTTATTGGGCTATCCTTAGTTGGAATTATGCAAGGCTGGTACATGTCATATTTGTAACAAACTATGTGGTACCAACTCTGTAAATTGCTGACTGAATAAATATTATTATTATTATTATTATATAGAGTATAGCAGTGACAACGTGAGAGATATGTAACATTGCGGAGAGTAGGACGAGATTGTATGGAATTAGCAAGAGGAGGTGAGTTGATGAGACAATGATTTGGCTCTACTCTATTCGAGAAATGCATTATGGTTGGGCTACACATGCGATCAATATTCGATACATGGGCACACTGTGCCCCTGTAAAAAGCAAGAAGCTGTGAGGGGGTGAAGTACCCACGAAGACGGTTGATTGACACCCAACTCTTGGGAAGCTGTTTAAGCAAGAGTGGTAGTATGATCTTTTCAAGAAAAATGAGAAGAAAAAGACCAACAATATTGAGAGAAGACAAAGGGTTGCCTTGTGTATTGTTGAAGTTTAAGATGCTTCCACACTGACCATTGTTCTGTAACTTTGTATTACAGAACAAGGTTAAGGTAACATGTAATGATATGTTCCGAATCATATATTTAGTTCTGTAACTAGGGCACAGCTATCACAGGGTGAGCGATAACATGTAACATGTTCCATAACCGGGCCCCACATATCAAATCACATGGTCAGTATTTCTTACTGACATCTTATAACACTGACATCTACAAAACCATTAGGAACCACCTGTCTGCTATTAGGGAGCATTTTAAGAGTTTGTCGGGGTTGAAGCTCCTTCTGCAGGCAGCAGGTTCTCTAAGTCAGCGGGGGTTAGCCTTGTAAAAAATGTTAACCCTTCAATGTCCTTTGAGAGATCCCTCATACTTTTCAGTCCACCACATTTATTCCTCTCTTGAAGCAATTGTCTGGTCCATACTTTCCTTTTGCACTTCTTCTTAGTTAATATATGTAGTACCACATAGCACGCACTAGCTAACACCGCTTTCTCTGTCGACATTTGCACTACAAATGTTCTGTAACCTCGCAAACTAATGTGGACTTGGTTTGTTTTAAAATGTTTCTGACAAGGTTCCAGAACATGCCACAACTTCGTGTAACCTTGTTACTGTAACTTAGGTTACGTAACCTTGGCATGGACTTAGCTTTAAGCTATGTCCACACCAAGGTTACGATGATCGCCGTGGGGATCCCAAGTAACCGTTGTAGATCCCAGAGAGACTCTCGATTTACTGAGTCAAATGCCCTCTTGAGATTGACATAGACTGCGAGCAGCATACATACAATTATGTATTTATCAATATATAGCTAATTTGATCTAAACGTCAATCTAAATGGATATACAGTATTTGCATAAAGAAAATCACAAAAACTCACAAACAGTTATCAGTAGCTGTACATGTCTTGGTTAGAACTGGGTTGCAAACAGAAAGCTGGCCCCCTGGCAGTGAAGATCTCCATCATACTAATAACCCCACCTGGCCCCCTTACTCTGATAATAATGGCACCGACAAGTGCCACCATTATGCACTATTTCATTGTGTATCTGTGTGTATGTGTGTGTTGGGGTGGGGGGAGGGATGTATTTTGAACGATAAGGCTGAAAGTAATCCGTAATAACGCCGCAAGTGTATAAATGAAAATTAACTCTTAATTTATGTTGGCTTAAAGGCTCCCACAACGCATCAAACAACTTAAATGTGACGAGTGTTACCGTCGGTGCAATATAATGATTCCATGGCAAACCTACGAAGTTATAGCTGCAGGAACCAACAATTGAATACATTAAACTGGCATAACCAATTGTTCATTTTCAAACAATGGTGACAAATAAATGCACATACACATTTATGCCAGACCCACCAATGATTAAATGTAGAGCAGGTTAAAACAGGTATCACACGAAAATTATTATAGTCAACATTCAATAATATTATCAAGTATTTTAAAATATAAAATTAATGTTAACCTCCTAAACTGCCAGACCAGTGTTGATGATAGACGTTGAGGGAAAAAGCGTCCGTGTGATACCGGCTGTGTACAGAGCTGCTCTGGTGATTGAGTCAGTCAGAAAAAGGCATATATCAATCATAATATTTATGCAGCAGCCCCCTCATCTCTCACACCGATGTATAAATTAACCCTGTGAAGATTTTGACACATTTGTCAGTTCATTCTGGCTATCACTATCACCCTTCTGCTTATACTGTAAATTTGTTCTCTCCTTTGGGCTCCTCCGACCATAAACTAATATCTGTCACCTGTCCTATCTCTCCGGTATGGCCACCTCCCAACCGGCGGTGCTTGTGGCACTTGGGCGCTGCCGACTGGGAGACTCTCCGGCAGTACTTCTTTGATTACCCATGGAATGACTTTTGCTTCCGTTGCCGGGGACCCACGGAGAGTGCTGAACGCATTACCAAGGTAATCCTCTTGAGCGTGGAGGCATACATTCCATTTTCTTTCTCTCAGTCTAATGCAAACAAATCTTGGATTACTCAAGTTTGTTCTACTGCTGTCCGCAACAAGAAGGAAGCATTCAAACGTACCGACGCCTTAAGACTCAAGAATCTCATTATTTCTATGTTTCTGCCCAGAATCAAGCTAAATCTGTTCTTCGAATTGCCAATCACTCTTTCATCAATAATAAATGCACTGAACTATCCAACTCTAGCTCTTCTCAAGATTTGTGGTATCTAGACAAAAAACCTCTCCAACAATTTTTCTTACTCGTCTTGCCCTCCCCTTTTCCACTCTGATGGCAAAACCATCACTTCTTCCTCTGACAAAGCTGAACTCTTCGCTCAAACATTTGCTAGAAGCTCCACCTTGCATGATTCCGGTGCTATTCCTCCCTCTCCACTCCTCTCTCTCCTACGTATACCTAATATCCTAATCTGTTCTAAAGGCATATTTTCTACCATCTCTGGGCTTAATATTAAGAAGGCGTACGGTCCGGACGGTGTTCCTCCTGTTGTACTAAGAAACTATGTTCCCATACTGACTCCCTGCCTAGGCAAACTCTTTTTATCGTCTCTGTGTCTCCTCTAACGTCTTTCCTTCTTGCTGGAAGTTTTCTCATTCAACCTGTCCCAAAGAAGGTTGACCGTTCTCAACCATTCAACTATCGTCCACTTGCTCTCATCTCTTGTATCTCTTAAAGTTTTTTAAAATATTCTTCCTTCCAAATGTCTCTTCTCATAATCTACTCTCAGATCGCAAGTATGGCTTCTTTAAAACCCTACGAGCGGCCTAAGCGGTAATTTATATGTACCGCCCAGCGGGTTTTTTTGGCCATAAATGGGGTTGTTTCCGTGCTCTTTTTCATGCATAAACAAGACCCAGAGCGTAATACAAGCATGTATCCCTGAAAGGGCGTAAATTGAGCTTTCCAATGACACCCGAACCATCCTTCTACGATCACTGGTTGTCTTGCAATGATCGTGCAACCGAAGGGCAAAATCGCTAAAATACGGTAATTTTCTTACATTATTACGTGTGTAGCGAGTGAGTGAGGGTGGAGGAGAGTGCAATAAATCTCAGTAGCTCCACGGCGGCCGTGGTGAGCGGTCAGGCGGTAATCTATGCTCCTCCCACAGCTCCGCTCTCTCTCACAGCACATTACGTGCTCAAAATTGCACTCGACAATAGCCGGGTGCCGCCACATTGGCCATATTTATTTCACTCGACTATAGCCGGGTGCCACCAGTTATGGGTTAAGGGTCACTCTACTGGTGATCTTCTTTCATATCTTACTAACTCTTGGTCATCCTCCTTTTGGAACTTCAGCGAGACCTTTTCTATTGCACTAAATATATCGTAGGCCTTCGATAGAGTCTGGCACAAATCTTTAATTTCTAAACTTCCCTCCTTCGGTTTCTAACCCTCCATCTGTGCCTTCGTCTCTCATTCCTTCCCAGCTGTTCCATAGCTGCGGTTGTTGACGGCCATCATCCTATCAACACTGGTGTTCCTCAGGGCTCTGACCTATCTCCTATTCTCTTTCTAATTTTCATGAATGATCTTCTCAACTGTACCTCCAGTCCCATCCATTCATACGCAGATGACTCTACCTTACACTACTCAATTAGTTTTCCTGAACGCCCCAGCCAGAAATCCCTCATAAACAAACGTAATGGAGCCATGCAACACTTATCTTCCGATCTGATGGAAAACTATCAAGATATCTTGTACAGTTCAGTCTAAGCCATGGGTCACAAAGGATATTGCCAATCTCATCAAAAGAAGACAAAGCTTGTACAGACAATATGTTGGAAAGCCAATTATATTTTGAGAACAGTACCGTAAATTTAGGAATATGGTAAACAATAAGTTGGTGACTGCCAAGAAGGAATACTTTTCATCTAAGCGGAGATTGGCAGTCGGAAACGGTAAACAGACTTGGAAAGTGATTAATAACCTTTTACAACATAAAACAAATAAGACTCCTATTGATGAATTAACATTGACAACAACAACGAATCAAATTCCTTATCTATTTGCAATCACGTAAACTCTTACTTTTCTTCCATAGGAAAATCATTAGCTGATTCGTTACCCATTTGTCAAACATCTCCTGTAGAATATCTAAAAGGAAACTACCCAACAATGCATCTACTGTAGAGCCCACTACACCTGGTGAAGTAAATTAGATTATAAAGAATCTTAAAGACTCTAGCCCAGAATTTGATGGCATTCATGTAAAGGTTTCAAGCACGCAAGTATAGCTATCTCATCTTTGTTATCAAAATTAATAAATTTATCATTTCAAACTGGAATATTTCCTGATAAGTTAAACATTGCTAAAATTATACCTATTTATAAAGGAGGGCTCGGCTGCAAGTCTCTCATTATATCTGTTTTAAGTAAAATCATAGAACGTCTTGTATATAACCACCTAATGGCATTTGCTGTTCCTAATAACATTTTGAATGATCAATTTGAGTTTCGCAAATATTATTCACCTCGATCAGCCATAATAAAAATGTTAAGTGATGTCATATAATATGCAACCAATAAAGGGGATTATACAATAGGAATATTTTTAGATTTGCATAAAGCATTTGACACAATAGATCATACAATTTTGTTGAAGAATTTAGATTATTATGGAGTGAGAAATGAGACCTTAATGTGGTTTTCTAGCTATTCAAGAAACGGGCAACAGTTTACTGAAGTTATTTGTATATCTTCTACCTTTGACCAAATAAAAACAGGTGTTCCCCAGGGACCTCTTCTGTTCTTGCTGCAAGTACATTGATGATCTTTTACATTCATCTAATGTCTTTACATTTATTTTATTTGCTGAAGATACCAATGTATTTATCTCGGGAAGCGATCTTCAGTCCTTAGCTCATACCATAAATAGAAAATTACAACATGTTTACAATTGGTTATTAGCTAATACGTTATCACTCAATGTAAGTGTAAAGGATCAGCGAATGCCTAGTCATAACTCAGGAAGGTGGTAAACATACACTTAGACATGGTTAACAAATGTATTAATAAAGAATATATATAGCAAATAGTTGAATGATAAGTTAAATATAAATAAGTCTAATAAGAAAAGATTTAAGTGACAAAGAAGGAAGTTAAATATAAATAAGTCTAATAAGAAAAGGTTTAAGTGACAAAAAAGGAAGTTAAATATAAATAAGTCTAATAAGAAAAGATTTAAGTGACAAAGGAATATAGGGCTTTATGTACAAAAGAGTTGGTGCACCAGCGTAAGGGTGGCTCGGAACTTTTATATACAGTATATTCCGACCACTTCTGGTGCGGTGGCAACAGCTTAGGCCACCAAGCAGCTATTAACCCCACACGACCAGCAGCCCAGAACACTGGTCCCACGCCCCTCTGCACAACACAAGGAGTCCGACGAGGATGGCTCGCGGTGCTGTAGTCCACTGCTGACTTTAGGACGCCTCCCTGTCCGGCCCTTGAAAGTGGTAGGGTCTGAGTCCTCTCCCGATCTGATTAAGTACCAGGAAACTCCAGAACTATCAAACAATAACTTGATACCCCATTTATGTACTTACAGTTTGAAGCAAGCAACCCACTCGTAGATAGTCAAATTGAACCAATCAAATAAGGTAACTAAGTTAATCACATCAAGATATTGCAACTATCACAAACAAAGTTAATTACATCAAGATAATGCAACTATCACAAACAAAGTTAATCCCCTCAAAATATGTAGGCACCGTACTTCACTCAACTAACCTCCTCGGCAACGTGAATAAGACTGACTTCCCTAGCA
This sequence comes from Paralithodes platypus, assembly GCA_032716605.1. Lineage (NCBI taxonomy): Eukaryota > Metazoa > Arthropoda > Malacostraca > Decapoda > Lithodidae > Paralithodes > Paralithodes platypus. The sequence goes on from CM064486.1 coordinate 67,147,441, forward strand.
AATTCCATACACCACTTTAGCTATGATTACCCGAAGCACTAAGCAATGAGCGAAACTTTAAACATTGAGCAACTACTAACGAAACATTTAATTCACAATACTCTACTGGTTCGAAGCAATGAGCGAAACCTTAAACATTGAGCAACTACTAACGAAACATTTAATTCACAATACTCTACTGGTTCGAAATAACCATCACGAACTGAAACAATAACGATACACTAACATTTCAAACATATGGGACAACAGTAAACTTGGTAATAGAAAGGAATATGTAAATGCTTTACAGATTTACGAAGCACTATTATTCAGCATAGCAAAGGTCTCTAGTTACTTTAACATTATAACCTTAAGAAAGACTAATCCCTTACAGTAAGTAAAACACACTTCATGATTTTTGCTGGTAAGAAATCGATATATAATGCGGTAATTATTAGGATAGGTGACTCCACTATTGAAAGAGTGTTAAAACTAAAATTTTGGGAGTGAACATTGACAGTAAAATCAATTGGAAACCTCAAATTCAGTATATTCACGGTAAGCTTTCAAAATCAATGGGGATAATTAATAAAATAATACATAACTTAACGAAAGAAACACTTGTAATATTGTATTACAGTCTGTTATATCCTTATCTTCAATATTGCAATGTAACCTGGGCCAGTGTACAAACGTCTATTCTACAACCAATAGTATTAATTCAGAAGAAAATAGTAAGATTATTAGCTAATGCACATTACCGTGACCATACTGATCCACTCTTTAGAAACCTTTGTATTCTTAAAGTTAGGGATATTTACAAAATTGAATCCGTAACATTTGTGTATGACCAACTCCATTGTAATTCAGTGATTACATTTGAAACTGCATCAAATGTTCACAATTGTAACACCAGAAATAAATCATTATTAATACCACCTAAACCTAAAACTGAATTAGATAAAAGGTTTATCTCATACTCAGGATGTCTGAACTGGAATAGATTACCTGAAGATATAAAGTCAGCCACTAAAAAAACTACTTACAAAATCAAAACTAAGAAACTAATACTTAGTGATTATTAATCCGATAAAAACTTTTGTATAAATAATGCATAGCTAAAATACCATAACACTAACACTAATGCGAGGTGGAGGGACAGAGAGGGAGAGGTAGACCGAAGGAGAAGTGGAAAGATGGAGTGAGGAAGTATATGAACGAAGGCGGTGCTGGATGGGGGGAGGGGCGTCGACTGACTGGGAACAGAGGTGCATGGAGGCGGTTCGTTCGTGGCCACCCCTTCGGGGATCACGGCGTCGGGCAATAGATAGATAGATAGACTAATATTATATTTTTAACCATGCCATTTACCTCCTTATATTGATTGATGTTTTCCTAGAGCCCGTCAAAAATGACTTTATTTAATGGGCTCAGCCTTGTACATATTATCTTATTAGGGGTTCGAGCCCTGCGGGGAACCCCTATTGTAATCATTAAATCTTCTTATTCTTCCAAAATATTTTTCCACGCCGATTATTACGCATTAACTCCAGAACCGCTTTTTGGTTCAGGATCAAACTTTCACACAAGATGCGTTTTTGTATTGGGCAACTTTTGATATGCTAAACATCCGAAATGGAGGCCAAACAGGTCCGTGGCAGCCCTTTTCCCAAGAAATTTGACACCTGAAAACCGTCTCTCCCACTCATAGGAAATGATTGGGCTTTGACATATAGACTCCACTACTAATGCTCCGCAAATATTATGGAAACAGTTTTGCTTTGCACGTGGCTTTTTTTTCGGCAATCTTGAAAACAAAATCGAAAACACTTAAAAATCCACATCTTGAAAACTACGCGGATGATCAAAGCCATGTTTGAGTAGTTGGATGAGGCTCGCAATTCCGAACGTTTTGGTACCAAAAGAATATAAATTGGTGGAATAGTTTGCATTGAAAACTGTCTCTTCATAAATTACTTTAAAACCGTATTAGGTACCCACACAACGTTTTCAGTCTTAAGTCTATAGGCTTCCCCGCATCCCCTAGTTTTGCTTAATAATAGTTATATTAATCATTCAGATCCATACATTTTTTAAATTTAACTTTCTCAAAATAGTTAAGAGTCCCTACGAATTCCAGCAATTATTTAACCACCCTACCTATACATACCTACCCTATCAAATAATAATGATAATTCAAATTTATTTTTGGTGAATAGCAGAGTATTGGCTAAGGTTTTTAACAATTCCTCCCTTTGCCAAATGCTTAATTTAACACCTTACGAGCAGCCTAGGCCGTAATTTATATGTACCGCCCAGCGGGATGTATTTACCCTAAATAGGCTTGTTTACGTGATCATTTGCATGCCTAAATAAGAATCCAGAGCGTAAAACAAGTATCTATCCCTGAAAGGGCAAAAACAGAGCTTTCCAATGACACCCCAACCATCCTTGTACGACCACTGGTTCTCTTGCAACGATCGCGCAACACGAGTGCAAAAACCATGTAATTAGGTACTTTTCCTACATAATTCCCTGTGTAGCGAGTGCGAGAGGGTGGAGGAGGGTGGGATTCATGTCAGTAGGTCCGCCGCGGTGGTCTGGAGCAGTCATACGATTGCTACTCTCCTCCCACCACTCATCTCTCTCTCTCAGCAACATTACGTGGTGAAAATGGCACACGACATAAGTTGTGAACCGCCACTTAGTCCATATTTATTTCACACGACATAAGTTGCGCGCCGCCAAAGAAGGGTTAATAACAAAGTTCTAGACCTTTAAAGTTTTGACAATTGCCTGCGTGACTTGTATTTTAACCCTCCTCCCTCAACCCTAACTTAAGTGTTACCACAAAATACCGCTAGATCCTTTCTCAAAAGTCGCTAGCATGTTGCTACATAGTCAAACAATGCTAGATTAATGCCGCATTCTCTAAAGAATTTTGATTTGTTTATATATAGTATGACTAGAATGTCTGAAATTTTCAAATTATACCTAGTAAATGTCTCTAGATATAAAACAAAAATGGCTGCTAGATTGAAGTAAATAGCTCTACATCTAGCGGTACAACTGGTAACACTGACTACAACCACCACCTCCCCCCCCCCCCACCCTCCCCAGAGTCCAGACTCCCACCTACAGTACGTCTGTCCCTCTCATCGCCAATGATTATGCTCTGAGGTTTGTATATGCTTATCTTATCCTGTGTATAAATATAACCCTTACACATGTTTCTATTAAATAATAACATTAAACAGGATTCAATACCCCCTTCTTAAAGATTGGGGTCACATTGGCCAGTTTCCAGTCTTCGGGGACCTCTCCATTTTCTAGTGATTTATTGAAAGTTTCTGCCAAGAACGGTGCAATTTCATCTCGCACTTCTCGTAGAACTCGTGGAAGAAATCTATCTGGGCCAGATGACTTGAACCTATTTAACTTATCTATTCTTTTTGCTACCTCCTCTGGGGTATATCTAATTATGCTAAGAACTTCACCCTCATGCACTAATCCTGGATTTGACATGTTACTAGTATTTACCCTTGTAAATAGTGAGGCAAAATTATAGGTTTGATTCCCGGAGGGAAGAAATTAAAACCTAATCTTTAGTAGTGGCCCCGGAATCATTGACGATATGCCTAATATAGTAAGGCACCCTTTCAAGCCCTTGCGTTAGCTGTTTGAAACACCCGCCGCAGAGAGAGAGAGAGAGAAACCACATCGTAAGTGTACGCTTATTCTCTTACGGAATCGTCTTTATGATTGGGTACTCACTACGAAAAACTTTGTAACAAATAAAATAAAATAAAAATATAGAAATACTATAAACCAAGCTTCCCATAAAAAACTTGTGGATGTTTTCCCGTGTGGAGTAATCTCCGTGAGGCGCTACTTTTTGTAGCGTCATTCCGCCTTCAATGATATATCAAGACTCACTCAAAACATCAACGAATGGGAAGGGGATGGATAGGAGGGCCCTACATCGTCAATGATTCTGGGGCCACTACTAAATATTAGGTTTTAATTTTTTCCCTCCGGGAATCAAACCTATAATTTATTAGTGGCCCCTCCATCATTGACGATATGCCAGATATCTCAAGACTGGAGGGGGACATTCGTGACAATATCTAAACCACTAACAAATCCAACATAGGTTGAAAACCACATCCAATATAGCAATCTAATAGACATTTTGTGCATACAAAATATTGAAAAAATGGTAAAGGAGATGCAGGTAGCGTACTTCGAAGAAGGCCTGCATGTACATAACCCCGCAGGTCCATGTAACGATTGATCCAAAATGTGTGAAGACATTCAAAATCAAAACTAAAGCTTATGAAAAACAATTTACAATAATATGTAATCCCAACTCATGATCCATAGTCCGTGAGTAATAGCTTGTGCCTGTGTAACACCAACATTTTGGTTATGAAAAACCATAAAAATAAAAGAACGTGTGCACTTTGAAGACATAAATCGCACGTTGTCTCTGAATATTTAACTCATGACTTTTGCCCAGTCCTAGAGGAGAGTTAATTAGATGCATATCCCAACATATGCGGTACGTATCCAAAAGATAGGAATAAAAAGATTCCTGATGCCTTGCCATTAGCTAAGGAACTTAAGATCACTGCAGATCGTCGGAAGTATATTTCTCTGTCTCTAACATACCATAGACGACACATCATCTCCCTGGACTGTCCATTCAGTCCTAAAAACCAGCAAATAAAATGTTCGCTTTTGCTTGCGCCCGTTGCTTACCCAATTTCAACACGTCCGGCGGGGTTGAGGGTCTTGCTGTTCCCGTACCCCCCCCCCCCCAAACTCTACTAAAACTCGTGAAAGTAACTTAAATAATCAAGCACCATACCGTCAGACCCGTTGCCACTCCGTGACACTGGATCGACTCAGTTGATCGAGAGCGAGAGGGAAGATAAAATCGTGAGAGTACCCGGCTGGCCAGGCCGGGACAATCCCATCAACTTGCCGGAGATATAGCACCGGGCATTTACGACGGTGATTAGCTCAATTTTAGCGCCGGAAACCTGAAAGCCGTAGGCGAACGCACTCCTCGTTTGTGGCCGTGAAGGTAGAAAAAGGTGCCTTAAGTCCGATCGTAACGCGTCGTCCGCACCTGAAATAATCCAGGTTCGATGCCCCTTGTTGCCTGTTTAGATACCCGGGTATGACTGGGTAGACATGAGCTGACGGGGCGGGGCTGAAGTGTAAAAACTGAACCCAACAAATCTGTTACTATATCTGCGGACCGAGGAACAAAAAGGGAAGGAGCCTCAGATTGTTGTCTCGTGATTCTTCACGTTTAAGATTGAATAAGTTGGAAGCGTAATAGTAATCAAGAAAAGGAATTTGCACGATCCTGAATCTTCAGTCCGATCGGATTCCTCTATTCCTATAACAACAAAACACCAGCATGACTGACAAAGAGAAATCTAGTCTACAAAGGGTCTTACCCTGGACTGACTAATTCCGAGCATAGTTAGCCACCGAACGCCGGCTACTAACTTACGTCATCAACTGGGGACCCCCCCCATGACTCGGGCAACACAAGGATTAAGTGACATAAGGTGTGCTACTCTGTGGGTGTAGGGTAAGGCCGGGGTGGAAGAGACTGAGTTACGGTCATTCCATCGTTTAAGGCCCAACGCCGGGGTAAAGTAAATGTTGAGGTCCAGAACTGCCACAGTCCGTTCATTCTAGCGTTAAAGGCCTACTGACGGGATATAGTGAAACCCGGCTGGCCAACACCGTAGAATTGTAGACGAGCATTGTTTCCGTTAACGCCGAGATATAGATACAAGCGGTGATCCAACCCCGAGGGGACGTCCAACGTAGACATCTTTTAAAAGATCAACACCGAATTCCTTTAGAGTCATAGACAAAAACTGACTGCTTGAGCCTCCAAACCAATGATTGGAACTGCTCCAGCCTTGAAGACGTCCAGCAGATAAGATCGTCTGAAGATAACCGGCTAGGTGAGCGATTAACCAAAAAATCTTCTGAACCCTCTACCAGCACATCTAGATCTCTTTTGACCCTCTAGTCTAAGTGCAAGATGCTGCATGCCGAGTGGACCTAGAAGAATTATCTATGTCCGTGTGGCTGTGGCACCAATAGCTTGAAGGTCTACGAAGGGAAAAAATAGGAACTCGGTTGCCTTGAAGTGAACCTCTGTGGTGTAGAACAAAAGACCCTAAACCCGGTTTCGAATAACTCTCAAACACACGTTTCTGAAGCCTTGGTATTAAACCTACCATAGGCTGAGGAAACGATCGCGTCAGAGAAAAACCGTGTTGCCGGTTCAACCGTAGAGCATTTGGTACGTGGTGGAGCAATTACAGACTTGTTACAAGTGTTCCGCTATAAATAGCGGTAGCCTCTCGTTTACCTCCAAGACTTTTTCTTTCTGGAACGTCACCCTGTCCGATTATAACGGGCGGTGAATCCAGTGAAGTAAGCTTACTGTAGGCATGGTATCTCTAGTTATGCTATCCTCATGAGCCAGATGGCAAGGTACCCCATTCTTGTAATCCTTTGGTTTTAATCAAGGAAGAACAAATCCTGTAGGACTAACTTGTTAGGGATGCCTGGAGACATGTACAGTTTGGAGAGGACTTCTATGGAAGTGGCCTCGTACTGATGTTAGCTTGTCGTAGCAATAAAAAGGTGGAACCTGTCATGTACTGGGGCATGCCTAAGGCTTCTGTCAGGCCAAAATACGTCTTCCACTACGTGGCAGATACGGAATCTTGGTCTGAATCTCTTATAGCCTTTACCAAATTGTTGTGAACGGAGTGAACCCGATGAGATTGGACTAAGCCCAGGTTAAGTGGATCAGTATCCTACTATGGCATGAGAAATTTTGTACGAGGTAGTCAGAGTGAACCCTAAATGGACGTCACTAATTATCACTAAAGGTGCATAAGTCTGGTGACACGTCCGAAAATGTACCATTGTCAAACTGGTGTACGGCAGAACGACATTCCGAAACCATTCTCCTCATACCGGATCCTGGACGGGGATAACGTTTTGGTCGATGAGATTTAGAATGTGAATCGGTAGGGGTTAGTGAGCGACTGACCCTAGTCTAAAATGACATTGGTTAGGCCTCCTCTAGTTTGATTGTAGTACTAATCCCCGGAATTCTGACCCCGCTGTTCTCCTTGTTGAGCCTGACAGCGTCCCGTTCTGGAAGTTAGACTTAACCGGACAATTTATCTCTACTAGGTGACTCTTACGACTAAATTCTAAGTTTAGTGTAAGGCTTAGTAAGTTTATGTGACTTCTCCTTTACCGGGGAGACAGTCAATGATAAGACCTACTAGGCCCCATCCAGTCTACCAGGAATCCTGACCTAAAAGATTCGACAGTAAGATTGGGGCAAAAGAAAATATCTGTGACTGGTATCATCTCGTGGAGGCAGTCAGTGGCAGATTCTTCGGGGCTACAACCAGTCTACCGGAAGGTATGAAATCATATTCGCCGGTAAGAAAGGAAAAGTTGTAGACTTCGCATCTGCTCTCCGTCTACAACCTGGGAGATAGCCTTAGGCCGTATTAAAATTAGGAAAAAGTTTCCTCCGTCTATCCCCGGGGAGAGAGACCTAGGCCGTGTGAAAAAAGAGTAAAGGCTTAAGTAGACCTGACTAGCATTTGTATTATTTGGCGAGTGAGCCAGCACTGACAGGAGTTATCTAACCTGACCGTTCGTCCGGTAGGGATAACGGTTTATGCCGTCCTGTATCGCCTCTGTACTTTTCACCCGAAAACTAGCCTTAAAGCGAAAAAAACTCCGATTACCATACTCGTCATTGTGACGCTTATCCCGCGAAACGCGGCGTATGTAGGTCAAATAGGGAGACATCTCCCCAAAAAGGATCGAACGCCCCTGTCGGAAAAGTGACCCCTTAGTTTACGGAGCGCCAAATGCGTCCGGTCGCCGGAAAAAATTGATTGGTTCGTTGGTCATGCCTCCTGCTTAAAGAAGGTGACTAAAAGTCTGAGAAGCTAGACAAGGACTTGTTACGTGACCCCGCCGTCATGACCTGACGTGAGAGGTAGGGAAAACAACTAGTCCGTCGGTCAACATCCTCCACTCCCGACGAAGAACAGCATCTATTTCAACCTAAAAATTGGAATTCTGATTGCTGTCATGGGTCCCAAGTGACCGGTCTATCAGGGATTATCCAATCCGAGTTATATCTAATGATAGTACTTTTACCCCTAGGATTACCGTAAACATAGTGTCGGTGGTCTGCTAGGTAGTGGGCCCGAACCTTTCCAGCTGGTAGAACCGAACCCGGAGTCTTCCAGTACTTGTGTTAAAGAATATCACCTTAAGATTCAATAAAATTGGATTCTAAGAATTTGTTTTGCTACTTTTCCAACCCTATTATGGTACAAGTCAAACCTTTCTTGTGACTTACGTTTATAACCTTAAACTGTACATACTCTATACTTTGTACAATTTTTATGTAATATCTTGTAACCGTGACTATCATCGATATCTAAAAATACATACAAAAAATGGTTTGGGCCGTTTCACCAGCTGACTTATCTCACAAAGTCCGGCGGACAGCCGGCGGAAGGTCTAGGGGTCGAGCTCACCGGCACCCTCCCTCCTTTGCACCTTTAAGTAAGCCTTTACGTTAGTAGCGCATAGATTAAAACAGACCCACTGACGTGTAAAAGGTCAGTAGAGTGAACCTCGGTTACTAATTCGGCCACTAACCTAGGGCTTCATATGTAAGTCTAAAACAAAACAACCCCCAACATTGGTAGGTTAACATTATCTTCATTAACTGGTTGGGAAGGTAATCATGAAAAACGTTTCCACAAAGATAGTGTCGTAACACGATACCTATGCTGATTCCTTGGTAAAGTTATTGAAGAGTGCCCCCTTGACTAATAGGGCCATAGACCTAGTGCGTCCTCATTACTGTTAGTACATACCCCGACTTACTTGGACTAGTTATAGATCCTTAGAGCTAAACAACCACGGTATACCATAAACCATTTCTAATGAAAGAAAAATGGAAAAAAATACCTGTAGGTGTAGTACAGAGGGTAACAGAACTCCTGCCTTACCCTCGTCTAGGCACGGCCCCCCACTGTGGGGTGCGTCGGCTAGAACTAAGAGTGTAAACTGGAAATAAAGATTTCCAAGAATCAATGCTCATAAGTATAACCCCAGACATTCAACGCTCTTAGTAGTAGTAGTTACTGTAACAGGGCTCTCATTTTTAAGGTAATTACCTCAGATTAGCGTAATCTCACCTCATTTAAAGTAATTCTGAGGTAATGGAATTGTTGAGGTAATTCTGAAGTAATTCAAGTATCTACCAGGTAATTCTGACGAAATCCAAGGTAAAGATTTAAATTGTGGTCATTAATAGCCATTTGTAATACAAAATAAGTAGACAAATATCAAATAATTCTTAGAGTACTTTGATAACCTTGCCCGATCACTTCGCGTCTGTACATTGTGTGACCGTTGTCATTCAGTATCTATATGATACGTGGCTGGGCTGGCCGATGGTTTTCAAGGAGTTTACATCAACTCCTGTCCTCGTGCCGCCAGTCAGTCTCAAAATGACTGGCGACACACGGACATGAGCTAGTTAGAGACAGTTAGGAAGACGAGGAAAGCAGCAACAGAGCTGCCTTCATTTTTGCTTACTATTCATTCAAGAGGTGTGTACACTACATGTATATATATAGGCCTATATATATATATATTTTGTCTCATATGTTTCAGATACTAATAGTTATGTTAGTTCTAGGAAATTTCAAGAATCATTGTCAAGATCTTTGAGTCGAGATTATACGGTCATATTAAACTTCACTTAAGTGAGACCTCACTGTAGCCTATGCCTTCATAAACGAAATAAGCAGACACATACAGTGATCTTTCTGAAATTGAATGGGATTTAATCCTTTATCACAAACTAGACATCAATTATATTATCTTCGTTCGATATTAGGGTTTGCCGTTTTGGTAGTACCCTCCTAATTATTGCTTATTTTGTAGTAAGTACGAGGGATACAGTTGCACAGCCCAGTAAAACACTGATGCAACCAGCAGAAACTTGCTCAATTGTATAATTATGAAGTAATCTGAATAGTAATATTACTAAGAACACAATTTAATATCTCATATACAGTATGTACATTATGTGCCAATTCCTAAATTATTCACAATATTTCCAATACTATTTTTAATGAATCTCCCATATAGGCCTACTTAAATGTCACTGGCGGGTGCCCAACCCCGAAAGGAGTTGTAATAGGGGGGCTATCCTGCCGCCAAAGGTAGCTTTCTTGAGCCTTTCCTAGCTGATGCTGAGAGGATTGGGCTCTAGTCATGTGGTGACGGGCTGGTCTATCAGAGTGAGAGCTGAGCTATCTCTGCCATACCCATAGCTTACTCTTACTGTTCCTTTTACTTATATATTTTCTAGACCTCAAGTGACGGCGTCTCTTCCGTGGATTGACCACCCTACTGCCAACCTAGAGGTTGACAGATTGGTAGCCAAAGCGTCACATTTTTCCTTTGCCCCTCAACTTTCCCTTCATAATTGCTGAGGGGCACAGGGCCTTGGGTGGGGTTCTGGTTTCCCGGGCGTTTCCGCACCATCCTCAGCTCCCTGCCTTGGAGTGGCTTCGGTCACCCGGGCTTTATTAGTGGTAAGCAGGGAGGGTTTTGTGGGGGCGCTCGTTTATGGCCTTGGCCTTGCTCGGGACCTTCGGGCTGTTCGGGCAGACAGCCTGAGGAACAGCAATAACAACAACAACTTTAATGTCATTCCCATTTTCGAAAAGTATTTTCCTTGAACTTAAAATATATTTTCCAAGTTTCGTTATTTTGAGGTATCTCCCATGTATTTTAAACTGAAAATATACTAGTATAACTACTGAAAAATTGCATTGTAAAATTAAAGAGATCCATTAAACTTATTTGTCACCTTACTGGTAGTTTACTGTAGGGTAAAACAGAGATTAATCACACATAGATACTAATATATAGTTAGTTATAGGAAAACATGACAAACAATGTACTATATAGACAAGGTAATTCTGGAGTAATTGAAATTGAAATCTGAGGTAAAATCTTACGATTTAAGGTAATTTTCCACATATTCCAAGGTAATTCCAATATTCCATTCTGAGAGCCCAGGCTCTTACTCGTATTCCGAATAAGCCGGAAAAAATAGACCTAGCTCACCAGCTATTCTAGGTTTCCTTCGTATCCTGTATAGAGAAAAATCTTGGTTACTCCTGGAAGGTACACATTAGAAATTAGCACACCTGTGTTTCTAAGTGGTCTTCGTAACCATTGTGAAAATCCTTTATAGGTCTTTTTCGTTGGAGATGATTTCCTCATAGAAGGTAAAATTTAAGTTTTCCTTCGTACTTGAATGGGGAAAAACCTAAATGGGTTACTCATGTGAGATACAAATTAGAACGTAGCCCGCCTACGCTTCTAATTGGTCTTCGTAACCCTCGTGAAAAAAGCCTGAAAGGTCTTTTCTCAAGAGATGGTTTTCTCATAGAAGGTCGAAATGTAGACTGAGCACTCCGGCGTGTCTAAAAGTCCTTCGTAATCCTTCGTGAAAAAACCTTGGCTTTTCCTGGCAAAAACCAAGATTATTCATCAACGCCACTCTGTATCCCTGACCTATACTGTCTCATTCTTTTAAGAACGTTACAAACTAACAATCCCACCGCCTTACCGACGATTGATTGTATTCTTAAAGAATGTAACTAGTCAACTTCGTTGTTTTCATATGGCCGGTTGTTGACATTCCCACCAAAGGCCTTTCCGACAAAAACCGGAAACCCGGCCGGAGGAAACACGTATAGGAGAGTCATAACAGCCGAGTTGAAAACTTCCTGAAGGTTAATATTGCTTGTCAATGATACTAAGTATCCATGCCTATAACACCGTTTATCCTTAGGGATAAAACCGTGTAACTGGTAGATCTCGAAAGACACAGTTCGCGGATCTCAGGTTCAACCACCGTGGCGATTAAAACCCAGGTTGAACCCGCCGCGTGAGGATATCTATATAGGCTAAGTTCAACCACCGTGGTGATGCAAACTAGGTTGAGCCCGCCGTGTGCGGATATCCAAACCAGCTAGGCTAGTCGGCGAGGCCGACATACTTTGCAGCCGTCTAAGAGGGGTAACCTCAACCACCGTGGTGATGTAAACCAGGTTGAGCCCGCCATGTGTGGATATCCAAACCAGCTAGGCTAGTCGGCGAGGCCGACAAACTTTGCAGCCGTAAGCCCATCCGCCGGGGAAAGGAAAGGTATGAACCAAAAAGGGGTGACATGGGACGAATCCAAAACCCACCGGGACGGGTCTCCGGCTCCCAATGCTATAAGCAAGCCAAAGGGAGCCGGAGGGAAAGCAAGCACCACACAGAACATACGAAAAAACATCAGGACTCAGTCCGACGTTTACACACATGTAAAGTAATAGGGTCTTGGGTTGAAACCAAACCCGCCAGGGCGAGTCTCCGGCACCAAAAGCTAGAAGCTAGCAAGAGAGAGCCGGACGGAAAACACCCAGAACGAACCCCATAAAGACATGCAACATATGACTACATGATAGATTTTTTTCGCTATCCTTATAAATTAATTCATGAATCAATAATAAAGCCTAGCAATCGTCATAAAACCCCTACACGAGGCTAGCCACGAGGCATAGGGTAAGCAATACGAAGAACACATGAAGCCTAACCCCCCCCCCCCCCCCGACGACAGCGCAACAGGCTACCACACGTCGCCTCGTGCTACAGGGGCTCCAGAAAATCTACCGTGGGACAAAACATGGACTAGAGCGTCAGCTCGACCCACAAAAAACAACAACACCATCAGAAAATGGACAAGCAAGGGAGCCCCGCACAAATATAGCCTCCTAACTAGCTAAATGGCAAAGCTAAGAGCTGAAAAGGAAAGTTAAACATCGGCGCCCAGGTCCCACGCGGACCGCATGGACGTTACACATATATATAGTACCCTAAATTACACACTTTCTGCAACTGTGCCAATGTGGATGACCGCTCTCACTAGTCTAAACCTATTCAACACGTCTCAAATAGATACAAATGAGCAAAGACTCACTAAGAGGCGAGCGAATGCAGAATGGGGAGAGACGTTCGCGCACGTCCACTCGTCTCGGACGCAGAGAGAGGAAGGCGGAATGACGCTACAAAAAGTAGCGCCTCACGGAGATTACTCCGCACGGGAAAACCTCCACAAGTTTTTTATGGGAAGCTTGGTTTATAGTATTTCTATATTTTTATTTTATTTTATTTGTTACGAAGTTGTTTCGTAGTGAGTATCCAATCATAAAGATGATTCCATAAGAGAAAAAGCGTACACTTATGCCCCTTTCCCACTGGTGAGACAAGTCACGATTTTCGTCGCTGATGACTTCGTTTTGTCAAATTCGCAAGAATACGTGCGACGTTCACGATTTCGACCATTACAAACAGATGACAAATTATACTCGGCGAAGATGTCGCCGATGTCGGCGATGCAATCGCCGACCTTCTGCGACGTTATCGGCGAAGTGAGCGATGTTTCGCCGATTACCTATGCGAGGCATGTTACATTTTCAAAATTATCTTGTGAAATTATGCGAGGATGAAAGAAGACTCGCCGTATGTTCTGCGACGTCTTCGGCGATTCAAGCGATGGTTCGGCGTTTACTTCGGCGAGGTGATAAGATTTTTTTTTAAAGGCACAAATCTTGCAATGAATGAACGATTCCTCGTCGATCATCGGCGTTGCCATCGCAGATACGTAGCCGAGGTGTCCGAACAAGATCGGCGAGGTGTGTGCACCTGAGCAAATGTAACGTGAATGTGCTAATTGCAGAGTGGAATTAGCATATCACGTTACAATCTGTCAAGGGCGGGTGCCCAACCCAGAAAGGGGTTGAAATAGGGGAGCTATCCCCATGCCAAAGATGGCTTTCTAGGGCCTTTCCTAGCTGATACTAAGAGGATTGGGTTCTAGTCATGTGGTGATGGGCTGGTCTATCAGAGTGAGAACTGAGCAATCTCTGCTATACCCATAGCTTATTCGGACTGTTCCTTTTACTTATATATATTCTAGGTCTCTTCCGTGGATTGACCTCCCAATCTACCGAGATTGGAAGCCAAAGCGTCACATTTTTCCTTTGCCCCTCAACTTTCTCTTCATAATTGCTGAGGGGCACAGGGCCCTGGGTGGGGTTTTGGTTTCCCGGGCGTTTCCGCACCTTCCTCAGCTCCCCGCCATGGAGTGGCTTCAGTCACCCAGGCTATATTGCGGTCGGCAGGGAGGGTTCTGTGTGGGCGCTCGGTTATGGCCTTGGCCTTGCTCGGGGTTTTGGGGCTGTTCGGCCAGACAGCTTGGGGAACAACAACAACAATCTGTCAAGGAAATAGCCCCCACACCCACCCCATATCTCATTACAATGGGTCAAGTAAACAAGCGCCCACCCACCCACAACCCCCCAAACTTTTATGGTTGTATATAAAGACATTGACACGGCCCCAGAGCTCATTCTACATTAACCTCGACCACAACGTGCCTGTAAAATTTAGAGATGGTGAGACATACGCCGCATCTACGCAAAAGCGATGTACGTTGGCCTTTCTCTATGAAACCTTTCTCTATCTAATTGCTGAAACTATGTCCCTTGTGAACCATTTTGGTTGGGTTGAGCTTGATTTGGCAAGTTTAGTAGGATTGATTGATTGATTGATATTTTTTTGTATTGCCAAAAGGTACATATACAATAAGAATGATGGTACATTTAGTACTTAATGTGGCAAGTGCAGCTAGCTAAGAAGTAGTTCATGTTAGCTAGCTATATAGGCATACTAAAATATATGAAGCTAAACAGCACATAGTTGCTTAACAATTATTAGATGTAATAAACAATATTCAAGCTATAATAATTTGTAGTGGTTCTTACTAAATTACACAAAAATTGATATGTGACCTACTCAGAATGCTAAAATATATTAAAGATAAGGTAAGTATACATATAAACAAAACTTTTGCTTTCAGAGACTGCAATTAAGTACTAGTATTGATTAAGGAAGCTTTGTTTGATTTTAGTTTTAAATGCAAATAAAGATTCAGAGTGTCTAACAGATTCGTTCAACGTGTTCCACAATTTCGGGCCCCTGAAATGTAGGCTACGTTGTCCATGTGTTGCTCTATAGTAAGTTAGTCGTAATGACTCCTCGACTCCTCGTGTGTTAAAATTGTGTGTCATTAAGTCAAAATTTTCATCTATGAGTAATTGGTGATTTAGATCTTTATATATATACAAAACGGACTGCTTGTGAAAAAAGAATATAATTTAATTTCAATAAACCAAGATCTTTATATATAGGTCCAGTATGAGCGTTATATGATTGATAGGTAATAATTCGTAATATATTTTTTGAGCTAGAAATATGGCGTCTAAATAAGTTTTATTGGCTCCTCCCCAGATAGTAGCACAATAAATAATATGAGGATAAATTAAAGCAAAATACATTTGTTTTAGTGAGTTGATGTTGAACGAATCTCTTGTTTTATAAACTATTCCAGTAATTTTAGATATTTTCAATTTTATGTCATATATGTGTGTTTTCCAGGTCATTGCGCTGTCGATGGTAACACCAAGAAATTTAGCTTCCTTAACCTGCTCAATAATGTGTTCATCGATTTTAATGATAATATTGGGAATTTGATTTGAGCTAAAATGAGTCACTAAATAATGAGTTTTACCAAGATTGAGCGTTAAACTGTTTGATTTAATCCAATTAGAAACTTTGCTAATTTCTTCATTCATTTGGTTTGATAATTCGAGAATATTATTACCCTGTAGATAAATATTGGTATCATCGGCATAATGTAGAAATTTTATTTTAGTGCTTGAATTTATAATATCATTAATAAACAAATTAAACAAAACCGGACCAAGTACCAAACCCTGTGGGACACCATACTTCATATTCCTGTATTCTGAACAAGTGTTATTGAAAAATACAAATTGTTTACGGTTACTTAAATAACTCTTAAACCAGTTAAGGGGTGGGCCTCGTATTCCGTAATTCTCTATTTTTTTTAATTAAAATATTATGGGGTATGGTGTCAAAGGCTTTTGATAGATCACAGAAGACAGTCAATTGGTATGATTTTGTGTTTAAAACCTTGTACATTTCTTTAGAGAGCTGGTAAATGGCACACTCAGTTGATGACCTGGGACGAAAACCAAACTGGTATTTCGTTAGGAGAGCATTGGATTCTAAATATTGTGTTAGCCTGGAGCAGAAAACTTTTTCAAATATTTTGCTAAATATTGTGAGTAGGGAAATTGGCCTATAGTTTTGGGGGTTGGATCTGTCACCTTTTTTAAAAATTGGAATTACTTTAGCTATTTGTAGGTAATTAGGACATATACCTGATTTGAAGGATCTGTTAATTATGTGTTTAAGAAAAGGAACAATTTCGTTTATACATTCCTTAACAATGGGAACAGGTATGTCATCATAACCACATGAAGAGTTTTTTAAATTAGTAATGACCAAGTGGAGTTCCTTCTCCGAAACTGGAGCTAACCTGAACGAAAAATTCACTGGGTCAGGAAGGTATTTTTCAAAGTCTGAAGGGTCTGTCCTAATATTACGGCTCAAGTTTTCTCCTACCGAACTGAAGTATTCATTGAATCCTTCAGCGATCTGCTTCGGTTCTGTTGTTGGTGTACCGTTTAATATAATATGTTGTGGGAGTTCATCTCGTTTGTTTCTGTTTAATATTGTATTAATAAAGTTCCAGGTTTTCCTCATGTTTCCAGAATATTCAGTTAACTTAGATTTGTGATAATTATTCTTCGCGCGTTAATATTTTTCTATAATTTTTGAAACAGTCTCCATAGGTGATTGGCCATTTTGCAGCTTTCTTTTGTAATTTATTTTTAATTTTTATAGAATTAGTAATTGCTGGTATTATGTATGGCTTATTGAGGTATTTTATCTTTATTTTAATCTCACGTTTGGGACCTTGTGATTTTAGTAATGTGAGTATTTAATTGATTTACTTGTAGATCGGGGTAAATAAAATGACTAGTAACTGGAAAATGATCCGTAATTTCCGTAAAAATTATGCTACTCGAATTATAGTACTCAATATCTGTAGTCCATATGTGATCTAATAGAGTGGCACTATCATTAGTTATACGTGTAGGTTTTGTTATAGTTGGATAGTACATATGGGAATACATTAGAGTTATAAAGTTGTGTACTGGATTATGCTGATAATTTAAAAGGTTCAAATTAAAGTCTCCCATAATATAGCAGGGAACGCTTGGTTGAGATTGTTTCTAATATTTCGTTAAATGAGTCATAGAAGAGGGTGAATTGCGAATTAGGGGTCTATATATCATACCGACAAGGAATGTATTAGTTTGGTGTTTAACCCTTAATTGGCGTCGCGCAACTTATGTCGTGTGAAATAAATTTGGACTAAGTGGCGGTTCACAACTTATGTCGTGCTCCATTTTCAGCACGTAATGTTGCTGAGAGAGAGAGCTGAGCGGTGTGAGGAGCCTAGCAACCCTCTGACCGCTCACGACCACCGCGGTGGACCAACTGAGGTGCCTCCCACCCTTCCCTCCCCTCTCTCACTCGCTACACAGGGAATTATGTAGGGAAATTACCTAATTACAGTGTTTTTGCACTCGTGTTGCACGATCACTGCAAGAGAACCAGAGGTCGTACAAGGATGGTTCGGGTGTCATTGGAAAGCTCTGTTTACGCCCTTTCAGGGATAAATACTTGTTTTACGCTCTGGGTCTTATTTAGGCATGAAAATGATCACCTAAACAACCCTATTTAAAACACCCCGCTGGGCGCTACGGTCCGCTAGACCGCCTAGCCCGCTAATAAGGTGTTAACTTCTATAACTCAACCTTAGATGACATAAATCAAGATGTCCCTGTACTTAATTTTAATTCACCTGAAATTCCCTCACTTAAGATCCACACCAGACATGTCAAAACTATTTTGCAGAATCTCTCAGTAGATAAGGCTCCTGGTCCAGATGAAATTCCTCCAATAGTACTTAAGAATTGCTCCTTGGTGCTCGCTCCTGTATTGGCAAAATTTTTCCGTCTGTGTACTCATACCTCATGCTTCCCAGTACCCTGGAAAGAAGCAAACATCCATCCAGTTCCTAAAAAAGGTGCCTCTTCAGATCCATCAAACTACAGACCAATAGCTATAACTTCCACTCTTGGCAAAGTTTTTGAAATTATATTAAATAATCACATAATTAAGCATCTGGAGAATAATAAATTAATCAGTGATAGGCAATATGGTTTTAGACGATGTCGATCAACTGCAGACATTCTTTGCCTTCTTACGCATCAAATCAACCAAGCTACAGACCAACATGGTGAAACACATACAATAGCACTGGATATATCAAAGGCATTTGATAGAGTCTGGCATCAATCCTTATTGTCGAAGATGTCACACTACGGCCTTGCATCATTAGTTCCACTAATTTCTTCTTATCTTCATAACAGAAAAATACGTGTAATGGTAGATGGCCTTTATTCTCAATTTCACTCAATAAATGCTGGTGTTCCCCAGGGATCAGTTTTGGCCCCAACTCTGTTCCTCATTCATATCAATGATCTCATATCTACCACTCATAATCCAATACATTCCTACGCAGATGACTCAACACTCCACAGTTCCTTCACATTTACCAATTCTTTCACCCAACCCGATCTTATAAATTCAAAAATAAACACTGCAATTTCTCTGAACCAGGACCTTTCTAGAATTAATGAATGGGGACAAGAGAATCTAGTTTCCTTTAATGCACAGAAAACCAAGTACATTCAATTTTCTAACCGACAGAATCTCACGGACTCCCATATATTTTTTAATGATGTAAATATTCCCACTTCCCTAGTATTGACATTCTCGGTGTAACATTAACTACTAACTTGAGCTGGACACATTATGTTAGAAGCATTGCTAAGAATGCCTCTAAAAAACTGGGACTCCTGTACAGAGTTCGAGAATTCTTCACTGACGAGCAGTTGGCCGTAATATATAAAAGTCATGTGCGCTCTCAGATGGATTACTGTTCACCTCTGTGGGGTGGAAGTGGAGTGGTTGCATTGAGGCAGTTGGACAAAATTCAAAATAAAGCTATTAGATTAATCAATAATCCTGCAATCACACAGGACCTTCCTACATTAGCCATACGAAGAAACGTTGCATCCCTTGCATTATTCTACAGATATTTTCACAGCAATTGTTCCGAGGAACTTGCTTCAATTGTGCCGCCTCTCCACATCTTTCCCCGTAGAACTAGGGCAGCTGAGAGCGCCCATGAATTTACACTTTCTCCTCCACAATGCAGAACTTCTGCTTATCAGAATTCATTTATCCCCAGAGCTACTACTCTTTGGAATTCACTTCCCTCGAATTGCTTTCCACAAACTTACAATCAACAAATGTTTAAATCCAGTTGTTACAAACATTTTATGAATGGAGGATGCCTTTAGGCACATGGACCTTTTTGTTTTATCTGTGTTTTTCCTTCCTCCGTTCATTGTCTCTTAAAAAAAAAAAAAAATAAAAAATAAAGAGTGTCTCTAAGTGAGGCAATAGCTTAGTAAGGTTCTGTCGGAGCGTCCCTTGTATGTGATCCCTTACAAATATTGCTACACCACCCTGTTTGGTGTTTTTATTATTAAAGTACGAACGATAATTAGGAATATCATATATATATCACATATATTATCATTAAGACGAGTTTCACACAAACCAATTACGCTCATTTTATTTTCAAGTTCTGAGAGACACTGATCTTTAAAATCATCTATGTGCAATGGTAAGCTACGAATATTAAAGGATAATAAGCTGAAGGTACATAGCGGGAGCTCAACTTGACGATCACCTAAAAATACATAATTGCAGTTTGTCTCATTTAACACCTTACGAGCGGCCTATGCGGTTTATTTATGTGTACCGCCCAGCGGGGTGTTTTTAGCCAAAATAGGGCTGTTTACGTGATCATTTTCATGCCTAAATAAGACCCAGAACGTAAAACAAGTATCTATCCCTGAAAGGGCATAAACAGAGCTTTCGAATGACACCATAACGATCCTTGTATGATGGATAGTTTTCTTGCAATAACCGTGCAACGCGAGTGCAAAAAGCAGGTAATTCGGTACTTTCGGTACATAATTGAGTATGTAGCGAGTGAGAGAGGGAGGAGGGAGCTGAGATTTGTGTCAGTAGGTTCGCCGCGGTGGTCTGGAGCAGTCATACGCTCGCTAGTCTCCTGCCACCACTTGTCTCTCTCTCTCAGCCACATTACGTGCTGAAATTGCCACTCGAGTTATGTCGAGCGCCGCCACATAGTCCAGCTTTATTAAATACGACTTAAGTGGTGAGCCGCTAATAAAGGGTTAAATTGCTGTTTGTGAGGTCGAAATTGTTAGAAGTGTCAGTCTCGGTACGTGTGATCATCCAAATGAAATGGATTGAAAACGAGTTCGTTAAGAGTTTCTAACGGATAGTTGTGTACATTAGGATTAAATAATCTTAGAAGGTCTCTGTTACATAATTCGAAAAATGGGAAGATTTGAGGGGAATAAGACATATATAATTAGGTTAAAAACACAGTTATTTGATAGACATAATTATAAGGTATAGGTATGAATGCACGAGTTTCAGTATTATTTTTTGCGTAGATGCATTTGATTTTTCTTGGTACTGTTGTTGCTATTTCTACCGTTGCTGCTGTTTTTGTTGATGTTGTTCCTGCCAATGGCTCTGCGTGCCGGAGTGAGGGTATTCTCAGAGGGGTCAGCCACCACCACAGGCTTGGCGGGGGGATCCCGCAGGGAAGGCGGCAGCGAAAGCCCATCCCCGCCACCAGACGCCTCCACAGGGGCAGATCTGTCCATTGGCGGGCCCGCCGACGGGGCCGGAGTCCGCGGGGTGAACCACGCAAAGGACGGCAACACAGCAGTCGCCGACGGTACAGGTCCCTCCACTCGGTCACCAGGCCCAGCAGTCCCCTCCACCACCCGCACCACGTTACCAACACCACCAGCAGTGGGCCCCGACATACTTCCAGATACTGACTTTTCTTTGATTACTAACTTTGTATGGCGGAAAAAGGCAATCTTACCGTCTTGTCGGGCTTTCTTGAGCTGTGGCATTTGTTCTTTTATTAAAGCTTGGGATGCAGGATACAGGTCTTCATTAATATAGATTTTTGTATCACGTAATTTGTTGGCATTTCTCTTCACTGCATCCCGGTCTGCGAAAGATGAAAATCTGACCACTATGGTGCGAGGCAGGTTACCGTAGGGCTGTCCGACGCGATGGGCACGTTCGATGTTGACGGGGGGGCAGCTGCAGCTTATCCACCAACCACGTCCCTACCAACTCAGCCGTCTGCTCGCAGGTCTCGCCGCTCCGCCGCTCACCCAATCCAACAATCCGCAGGTTGTTTCTCCGGCTGTAGTCTTCTTGGTAGTTTGTTTGTTGTTGGAGTTCATTAGTATGTGATTTGAGCTCCTCCTTTTGTTGTAGCAGTTTGCCAATACTCTTCTTGTCTTCTCTCTTCGCTGTTGTTAGTTCATTAACTTCTTTCTTTAAGTCGCCTACTTTTTGCTGGGTATATTCTAAGCTTCATGTAACTTCTGAGACTTTCTTTTCTAGTGAATCAATTTTGGAGATAAGTTGAGACACTATTATATCTGTGGCATGGCGGTAAGCCTTCTCTTGCGATTCGAGAAGTAGCTTGAAAACTGAGGTCTTCATTTTATGAAGCTTCGTTCCGTGTGTGTTGTTGTGCTTGGTCAGGAGGTAAAACAACCACGTGTGTCCGGCTCCGCTTCCAGTCGAAGACTGGAAGACTGCAGCTTGTCGATCCATAAACTGCTGTTTGAATGAGCACCAAATTGCATTCACCTCCTCACCTTCAAGTCTGATCTGAGATAAGCTTCCCCTAATACCTTCAAAATGTGCACGACGGAAATCTAGTTTTGCACTCTGAGGACTTGTGGGTCTGCTGGTAAAGGTGTGAAGAGAGAACCTAACTAGATTGTGGTCACTACCTCCGAGTGATTCCCCAACAGATATGCTGGTCACACTTTTTTCTTCAGTGGTGAACACAAGTTCTAGTATATTATTTCCTCTAGTTGGCTCATTCACACACTGGGTCAAACAAGTTATCATTAGCAAGTTCCACAAGAGGCCTACCTTCAGCATCGACAGTTCTTGCTTCCCAGTTTACTAGGCAATTGAAGTCACCTAAGAGCACACTGGTGTTACCCTCAATAGCAGCACTCAGTCTTGTGTACAGAAGTTCATCCTTCAATACTTTGATGTGGAGGTCTGTACACCAGAACAATCCTATAGATAGAGTTACCTAGATTGAGGTATACTCCAAGCAGTTCATGTGCTGACCTGATCTTGCAGTCAACTGGATTTAGAAAATCTATGATATACAAGAGAATTCCACCTCCTTCCTGCATCGTTCAGTCTATATGGAACATTCTATATCCAGGTATTTCAAATTCCCCAACATAATCTCTGGTATCACTATGAATTCAGGATTCAGTGAGAGCCACTACATCGAAGCATTCTGTAGACAACAATGCCCAAAGTTCGGAGAATTTATTCCTAATTTTCCTGGCATTAAATACTACTACCTTAACCCCTACTGTACGGTAGGGTACAGTAATAAAGGTCCCCCTCAGTCCCAAGCAATGTGGCCAAAATGGCAAAATAGAACAACCTCCCACCTCAAAAGATGAAGGAATACTGGCTCTCCCAGCCTGCAGAGGGTTGCCAACTCTAGAGCAGTGCTCAAACTGTTGTGGTACCAGGCACTGCCTGATACTGGCAGTTAGAAGGAAAGTACATACTGATGGCTCCCTGCCGTCGCTGGGACTGGGGGAGTGATTTATCTACTGACGGCTCCCTGCCATCTCTGGTACAGAAGGGGTTAAGGGGATTCAGATTTGTCTAAGAACCCCCTAGTTTACCCCGTTTCCAGAAGAGAAAGGAGTGCCTGGGGGTAGTGCATTTCCTTGCACACTATATCACTGTACACCATCAGAGGTATTGCAATTCCCTATATGGGGTGAATCCTCACCTGAGGTAGAAGAACCACTATCTAGTGGTTCAGAAACTGGCACTTGAGGTGTAGAGTCTCGATGGAGTTGCGGGTCATCTCTCAATCTGCTGGGGGATTCTGCCATTTGTTGAGAGGTATTCTTGCTCTCAGAGGGACTATCTCATTCTTTTGTGGGACCTCTGTTTGTAAGTTTGAGATCAAATGCTGGACAGGGTTTCCATTTTTCCAGCTAGGGGGCACTTTCTACATTTTTGCTTGCTCTCAGCAAGCTGTAGCCTACAGATGGTGATTTAGGAAATCACCAAGTATAATTTTACTGCTAATGCTCAAGTTCACACCGTCATGGAGGTAGAGGTTGCGTTTCCCTTAGAGCTCATCAAATGGGTTCACAAATCTTACCACTTTCTGGGTACACAGGTTAGATGACCTACCATTTAAGCCTATTGTTCTGCTGGTAAAACAATCCCCTCCGTACATCCTGGGCAAAATACCAAGTATCATGCCTCTCTCTGTCTTGCGTCAGAGCTCATCAGCCAGAGTCATGATCTCTTCTATTATTGACTCTGTGGAACCGACATTATTTCTTTTGAGAAACAGGTCATTACCACTGACCTGGCCTGTAATTGCCGTCCCCTTAGCCTTGGACCAGACCTTTTCCATTTCCTTTGTGGTCCTTGCACCTGTGAGGAACAAAATGAGACTCTTGGTCTTTGTCCTGAGAATCCCCAATAACCAAAATTGTTTTTGTGTATTTGTCACTATCAAGATCAAACCTGCTTGACATGTTAAGTTTGGTCCCTTTCTTGTTTGATTTTGTTTTTGTCTATGTGAGTGAGGGAGACAAAAGGCAGAACTGCCTGTAGGGAGTTCCTCCCCCAGAGTTGAAAGAGTGACAGGGTCAAAATTAAGGGACGTTCGAGCCAAAATGCCTAGACACGCGGAGTTTTGAAGCAATTTAGGTCATAGGAAGAGGGAAAGACTGATTCTGGGAGAGTTCCCGAGCTCAGCAGTTGGATTGAAGAAAGTCTGAGAATAACGTTTCACTCTTGGGTTGGAGAGTTGCACAGAGTAGGGGTGGGATTGTGTTGCAAGACGGGTATTATGTACCCTAAGTAGAGGAGCTGGTGGTATACACTGGGAAAGCTCTGAGGAACATTGATTATTATAGTAACGATAGAATAGTGAGAGATGCAACATTGCGGCACAGAGAGAGAGATTGCAGAGAGTTGGTGAGTGGGCGGGAGTTAATGATACAAATAATGCGTGTAGGCTTCATATTTCGCTGCCCACTTTGCCCTAGATTATCTCTTTTTCTTCTGTTCTGTGAGGACTTAGAGAAATAATACTGACTTTTGGCATGGTCTAGAGGACTGAATCTATTTGAGGTGTTTACCTCATAATCCTGTCTGTTTTTCTTCTTCTTTTTGTGTTTGACCTCTCTCCAAGCACTAGCTGTAGCAGGAATCGCAGCCTCTTCTATAGTTGCTGCTTCAATTGTTACCTCATTGATTGGCACTACATTCATATTTTGGTTATTTGCACCTGCATGACTTGTGCTGGTGTTTGAATGCACCGCTATAACTATCACCTTAGCTTCACTTTTAAGGCTATCTATTACCTTTTTAAACTCTTCTATATCTTTTCTTCTTTCAGAAACTTCGTTTTTTAGAAATGTTTTGTATGTGTTTCTTTGCTTCAGCTGTTCCTTAATCTCAGCTACCTCCTTCATGCGTTTGCCTTCTATCTCACAAAAGAGACAGAGAATATCATGGTGGATGTTGGCATATGCACCATATTTAAAGTCAATACACCACTTTAGCTTCTTGCAATTGGCGCAAGTTGCTTTGAATTTTGTGTTACCATTAACTGACATGGTTTTATATTTGATCTAACAGTTTAAATACTTTGCATAGGCTTCCAACTTCAAGGAAAACTGCTATAAAAAGGGGTTTGGTGGTGAATTATTCCCGCGTCATCCCCATCCGCCTATTCGTCATTGGTGTTCGTTCTGTTTTAGATTCTGACTTCGTTATGCCTGCCACATTAAACCAAAGGTCTCCCCGACGTCAGACAGTCCCAATGTGCCGCAGTTCCCAACTGAGCAGCACTTGTGTTCTAAAGATACTGATTTTTCGAAAGGAGTGACAGTGATAGCCTGAATCCTTACTAAGTATTACTAACCACCTTCAAACGGCCAAACTCTAGAATCAAGTGATCAAAGGATATCACACTTATTCCAGTAGACAAACCCGGGTATTTTAGTTGGCCATCATGGCAGTAAAGCTCTCTCGCCTAAGTACAATCAGCCAGATGCACCATAGAACGGTCCCAGGGACTGGTCAAACAGAGAGAGAGAGAGTGTGTGAAAGAGTGGTGAGTGAGTGAATGAGAGAGTGTGTGGGTGTGTGTGTGTGTGTTTACCATCATAATATTAAACCTAACTAAAGTGGTTCCCTATACTTTCATAAGCGAAATATACAGACACAATTGTTATCTTTCTAAAAATTGAGTGGTATTTAGTCCTTTATCACAAATTAGCTCTCGGTTACTTATTCTTCGTTCGATATAGGGGGTGATATCTCCCTTCCCACATTTTATATAATACGATCCATGCCAAAGTAAAATATAGCTTAAAAGATGATAATGAATGATTAAATATTTAAAACTAACTTCAATCCAAATTTAGTATAGGTAGTTGCATTATTGAATGTCCGTCCCAATTAATATATAATAAATATGTATTTATTATTTTATGTATTTAATTAATATTATTATTAGTAGTAGTTTTGTAATTTGCTCCATAGACCTACATCAAACTCAACAATATAAACCCAAGGACCCCCTTCGAAATAAATAAGTACATTGTCCGGTTCCAAAATGTATGATGATATGGATACTTGGATAGACCTACCTATAATTGCTTCAATATGCATAGCTCGATTTTCAATTAACGTAATAGTTATGTCGGGAATAGGGTAATGATCCCGACAGGTTTTGGTCCAATAGGACATTTGAATTTGGCGGTATCGTATCGCTTGTACGATTTCGGCTGGTTCTTTGTGTATTGTAGTTTATTCTTAAGTTAGGTTAAATATTAACTGTAATGTATAAATATCTACATCAGCTCTAGATGTATTATGAAACCAAGTTATGGGTTATAATTATTATGAGCCGGCAGCCATATGTAATTTCGCGAAGCGATTGGAGGCCGGCCCTTTAGTCTCTCAAACAACAATATTAACAACAGTCCTACATCACCAGTCCTCTTAAGCTAAGTTCATTGTATCGATATTGTATTATGTGAACATTCCTACATGTCATGCAATTGAATTAGCCGCGTGTGGGGGACTGGATTACACCCATCGACGAATACCTTGTTGGTAATTATATTATAACTATTTGTTGGGATATTTCATGTACCAGTGATATATAATTTAACCTTTATCTAAATTCCCGATAAATATTGGTCCTTCGTGCCCCTAAAGCTTCCTTACTGTAGTACCGTTTTGTTTGCTTCCTTGACGCTTGTGGGCTTACAAATGGCTGCCGCCTCGCGCGTTGTTGGCCGCCTGCCATTTCCCTAGTTTAGGTCCAGCTTCTTCCCTCGTGTTTTTTACCGTCTAGGCGCCGTCTCTATCTTTTTGGGACTAGTTTCCAGGGTTTTTTTGGGCGTGTGTTCCTTGGCGTTTTTTGGTGGGTTAGCTGGGCTGGAAATTGGGGTAGGGGTAGTTTCGTCGGTCCCCATTTTGCGCTCTTAGGCTAGGCTAGGCAGTCTAGGCCTGCAGGTGTCTGTGGTAGCTATTCATTTGCTTTGGTGGTGTGCCTGTGGTGTTAGTTGTGTTGTGTCATTGTGGGACTCGTTCTTAATTTTGCTAGTGGGGAGGGTTCTCATGTGACCTTTTATCTTTAAATTTCATAATAGCCTAGGCCTAGTTGCTTAAAGTGGCGGTCATGAGTGTCGGTCTTTGTTAATTCCTAAGCGATTGACGGTTAATAGTCAGACCTCATGATTGTAGCTTAACCAACTAGGCTTACCTATAAAGGGCTTACAATAATTAGTGCTTCACCTTACCCTTTCTTTTAATGGATTTAGTATTTAATTCTTTTGTCTAGTTAGATACTTTCCTTTCGATAGTTTATATTACGGGGGATGTAAGTATTATGTAATTCTTTTTGAGTAAATTTCTTAAGTAATGGGGGTTTGCCGCTGTTGATTCAAGCGATTAACGGTTTGTAGTCTGACCTCATTGTAGTTTAAGTTGCTTAAAATTAAACCTTAACGATGACAGATTTGAAGAAACTTAAGATTCTTAAGGGAGGGATGAAGGGAAGTTTAAATAGAGGTTTAAGAGATCTTGATGAATTTTTAATAAGTGCCACGGCTGATCAGATAAAAGGTAAAATTGCTACTGTTACTAAATCGCTAGCTGCTTATGATAGTTATTCTCAGCAGGTATATGGTTTATTGACAGTTACTGACGATGTGGAAGAAGAAATGTCGGCAGATTTTGAGTACTTTGAGGACGTTAATACAGCCTTAGCCAGACTATCTTCCACCCAAGAATCAACCTCTGTTAAGGATACCGGTACACCAAAGGCGACTGGTTTTAACCTGCCGAAGCTTACTTTGCCTACCTTTTCCGGGGATTCGGCTACCTGGACTGGATTTTGGGATATTTTTGAGTGTTCCATCCATCATCATAAAACACTCACATCCATCCAAAGGTTCACATATCTCCGTGGTCAATTGAAAGGGGAGGCATTGAAGTTAGTCGATGGGTACAAGCTAGAAGCTAACAGCTACGAGTCTGCAGTGGAGTTGCTGAAGAGAACTTACGGGAGAGTGGAAGTCATCAAGACTGCTTTAATTACCAAATTCTTCACACTAGATCCTCCATCCTATGATGTGGCGGACCTAAAGGAGTACTATGCCTCCTTTGAGAGCCTCCTCCGATCTATGGAGACAATGGCCGTCACCAAGGAGGAGATATTTAGTGTGAATATCTTGAATAAGATACCCTCTCCCTTAAGGGAAATCTTACGACGACAACTAAGCGACTCTCCACTAAACTTGGAAGCGTTGGTGCAGGTGTACCATACTGAAGTCTTCAATATGGAGAGTACTGGACACTACCGACAAGTGGAGATGTCGCCATCTACTGCAGCTTTCCCGGTACAGACTTCTCCTAAACAGAAAAGGCCAATACCATTAGGTTGCAAGTTGTGCAGTGTCCACGGTCATCTGTGGTATCAGTGTCCTAAGTATCCTAAGGCTACACAGAAGATTGGCCGGGCTAACTCGCTTAAGTTATGTACCAGCTGTCTGGCAAGAGACCACTTCAACAGTACCTGCACCAATTCCTACATCAAACCTTGTAAGTATTGCAAGGGGAAACATTGGTTTTCCCTTTGCACCCAGTCTGATCGGCACGACGGCAAAGAAAAGGGGAGAACCCCCAAAGAGTCACATGAGAAAAGTAAGAGCGAGGGTGATAAAGTATCTGCCATGTCCATTGCTTCTCGAGAATGTCAATTGCTTCCTACTATGATGCTGCCAGTAGTGGGGAGTAATAATAATACTATAATGACGCGCACCTTACTTGACCAGTGCTCACAGAGGTCATTCGTTCTGCGGTCATCAATACCCCAGCTCAAGTGTACCAGCAAGGGTCAAGAGAATTTGCGTCTCCATGGTTTCACTGGTGAAATAGATTCCAGTGACTATGATATTGTGGAGATTTCATATGTTTATAGAAAAAAGGTATGTCCCATCAAGGCTGTTGTGGTCGACACACTACCCAGTTTCTATATAGCATCAGAGATTCAACCACATTTGAAATATCTCAGAAGCAAGGGGTATAAACTGGCTGATGATCAACTCTCTGCTAACAATGGTATTATGCTACTGGTCGGAGCTGATTATTACTACGACCTGGTTCACCCTGGATATCGTCGGGTAGATAAGCTAATAATGCTCCCCACGATCCAAGGGTATGCCATTTCTGGATCCTATGCCACTTCCTCTCAAGACACACAGGTGGAGGTGGTTACGGTCCTCAAGGTAGCAGTAAGCCCCATAGATAAATATATTAGGCCAAATGTGCCTGATAATACATGTACTGATATAGATAAGCTATGGGACTTGGACAATATTGGAATTGACCCACATGAACTTGATCGTGAGTCCAAGCTAGCGTTAAGCTCGTATGAAGAGACTGTAACGTATGACTGGCAGAGGTCAGTATGTGGTAAGGCTCCCTTGGAATGATAACAAGAGTAAATTACCTACTAATTTCCATCTAGCACTTGGTAGGTTACGTGGCCTTCAGAAGCAGTTTGTCAAGGATCCAAGTTATTGCGAGACTTATGCGGCAGTTTTGGCCGAGCAGGTACAACGTGGATTTGTGGAGAGAGTAGATCTCAGTGAGTATGGGGATAACATCCATTACCTTGCTCACGATGGGATTAAAAAGGACAGTTCCACCACTCCTGTTCGAATTGTGTATGACTGCTCTGCTAAATCCAGTGTTCGCTCCTATAGCCTGAATGATTGTCTGTACACGGGTCCGTCCCTGGTCTCTGATTTAGCACAAATTATGTTGCGCTTCAGATGTCATAAGTTTGCATGGGTCGCCGATATTGAGAAGGCCTTCCTGATGCTTCAACTCCATCGTGAAGACAGGGACTCGACAAGATTTTTATGGCCACGGGACCCAATGGATCTAGATTCAGAGTATCTGGTCTACAGGTTCAGAGTCGTCTTATTCGGGGCGACATGTTCCCAGTTCCTTCTCAACGCTACTTACTATCTTGCGTCATCTTGAGGAGGCTGGACTAGATCCTGACTTCAAGAATGAGATCAAGCAGGGGATCTATGTAGACAATCTTCAAGGCACCGGAGACAATGAAGATTTATTGCTCAAGAGATGCTGGGAGATCCGTGATATATTTGCCAAGGCTCATTTATACTTAAGAGAATGGGCCACTAATATTGATCTTTTGAAAGGTCAATTTGCTTCTGACGGTGTGGCTACTGAGAATAGTGAGGTGAAGTTTTTAGGCCACAAATGGGACACTACCACAGATTGTATATCCTTCTGTCACACCCCATGCGGCAGTGAGCTTATGACCAAGCGAAACTGCTTAAGCTTGTCAGCGAGGTTGTTTGATCCCCTAGGTTTTTTGCTGCCTGTTACAATCCGTGCTCGTATGTTTTTACAGCAACTGTGGCGGCTAAAACTAGATTGGGACACGCCCCTCCCGAGTGAGTTACAGGATACTTGGCGGTTGATTCGGTCGGACCTTTCCGCATGTTGCAAGGTCCAACTTCCTCGTCAGGTTATTAGTGGTCACCAGGTGGATCTACATGCCTTTTCTGATGCTAGTAATAGTGCGTACGGTACTGCCATATACATATGCAATGGTAGTGAAGTGACACTGGCTATAGCGAAGGCCAAAGTAGCCCCTATAAAGAAGATTACAGTTCCTAAATTAGAACTTACTGCATTGCTTCTGTCTGCTCGACTATTAAAGTTTACACTGGATGCTTATACAGACATACTACAGATTAATAACGTCTATGTCTGGAGCGACAGTCAAATAGCGCTTTCATGGGTACACAGCCAGAAAGTGTTACCTGTTTATGTTTCTAATCGCACTGATGAGATTCATAACTTGGTTCCTACAGCTACATTTCGCTATGTGAGCACCAGGGATAACCCCAGTGACATAATTTCCCGGGGGATCTCGGCACAGCAGTTTGTCTTCCTCTATTTGGTGGCATGGACCTCCATGGCTTACATCTCCAACTGAATGGCCTCAGGATTTCAGGGAATGCATATCTGCTCCTTCAGGTCGGCCCCAAGATGATGTGTTAAGTAGTTCGAATGTGAGTACTACACATCAGGATAACAAGTTGGTAGAGTGGGAACGATACGGCAGCTATGATCAAGTAATACGGGTATTTGCATGGATATACCGTTTCATTAACAACATGAGAAGTCGGGCTCACGGGTCTTTCCTTAGTGAAGATTCGAAGCATATCAGACTCCATGAATTGAGATCAGCAGAAGCAAAACTAATATGTTTAGTACAAAAGGAATCTTATCCTACTGAACATCAAATCCTGAGCAAGGAGTCAAAGGCC
This sequence comes from Paralithodes platypus, assembly GCA_032716605.1. Lineage (NCBI taxonomy): Eukaryota > Metazoa > Arthropoda > Malacostraca > Decapoda > Lithodidae > Paralithodes > Paralithodes platypus. The sequence continues at coordinate 67,178,757 of CM064486.1, forward strand.
AAACCCTCAAACTTAATGAGGCAGCTAGGATTATATATGGAAGGAGGCATAATTAAGTGTAGAGGCAGGATACAAAAGGCGGACATTATTGATTCTGCGAAATATCCTGTCCTCCTTAGCTCCTCTCATTTGATTACCAAACTGTTGATTCGCCAATGCCATAGGACCTGCCTACATTTTGGCGTAAATTATGTTCTGGCGTATATGCGACAACGTTGGTGGATCCCGAAGATGCGACAAGTAATTAAAGGGATCCACAATAGCTGTACTATCTGTAAAAGATTACAGGGTAAGCCTTACTCCCCAGTTGATCTACCTCCCTTGCCTGAGTTCAGGGTACAAAGGACTGAACCATTTCAGGTAACCGGGGTAGACTACACCGGAGCGATTTCATGTTAGAGAATCGCCCGGTAATATCATAAAGGTATATGCCGTCCTATTCACATGTGCGGTAACCAGAGCGATTCATATTGAATTGATTGACGACCTATCCAGTGAGGGGTTTTTGCATACTCTAAGACGCTTTGCAGGCCGCAATCGTTTCTCTCAAATTATTATGAGCGATAATGCGACTTGTTTTGTCGGGGCCTCTAAATATCTCCAGAGTTTAATGGATGACCCGCAGGTTGTGGCTACCCTCACTGGAAAGGGTTGTCAGTGGAGATTTATACCAGCACGTGCACCATGGTTCGGGGCGATTTGGGAGAGAACAATCGGTATCGTCAAATCTGCCTTGAAGAAGGTATTAGGAAGGGCACTGGTGACCAGACGGGAGTTGCAAACCATCTTAATAGAGATTGAGATGTTAGTCAACGACAGGCCCTTGACCTATACCTCGGCAGATGTTGATGACCTCTTACCCATTTCGCCTTCCATGATGACACGTGGACGAACCCTTAATACCTTTCCTAGATCGTCCGTAAATGACGAAGATCTGCATGACCCTACGTTCGGCAATGCTGACGCCACACGTCGTCGCTTCCAGTATGTAAACAAGGTGTCCGACGATCTATGGAAACGGTGGACCCAAGAATATTTGCTGTCTCTTCGCGAGCGTCACTCTCATAAGATCAAAGGGACGAATCAACGATGGCCTCGTATCGGGGATATCGTCCTGATTCATGATGAGCGTCCTAGGTTATTTTGGAAGCTTGGGAGGATTATCGATTTGTTCCAGGGCATTGATGGTCTTATAAGGGTTGCTAAAATACGAACTTCGACTGGGGTTACTACTCGCCCAGTCGTGAGGTTATATCCCTTGGAGCAGGATGTAGAACTGCCGGATTATCCTGGCGTCTCTACTGATACCCCTCCGCGGGAGAGTGCTGGTGACAGTGCTCCTCAAGGTGGGGCAGCAGATGATGAGAAGGATGATCCTCCTCAGGCTTCAGGTGGCGCTCGTCCCAAAAGGAGGACGGCTATGAGTTCCGTGGTTCTTTGGAGATCAAAGATCCAACAAGGTGATCTTTGACTTCGATGTCCTTTTTTTGTTCCTGTATATCATTTTTGGTGGCAGGCAATATGTCGGGAATAGGGTAATGATCCCGACAGGTTTTGGTCCAATAGGACATTTGAATTTGGCGGTATCGTATCGCTTGTACGATTTCGGCTGGTTCTTTGTGTATTGTAGTTTATTCTTAAGTTAGGTTAAATATTAACTGTAATGTATAAATATCTACATCAGCTCTAGATGTATTATGAAACCAAGTTATGGGTTATAATTATTATGAGCCGGCAGCCATATGTAATTTCGCGAAGCGATTGGAGGCCGGCCCTTTAGTCTCTCAATCAACACCAAACAGTCAACATCTCCTCCCCCGGCTCTGACTCAACCCACAGTTCACCATGTGCTACAAATATTAATCTACAACAATATTAACAACAGTCCTACATCACCAGTCCTCTTAAGCTAAGTTCATTGTATCGATATTGTATTATGTGAACATTCCTACATGTCATGCAATTGAATTAGCCGCGTGTGGGGGACTGGATTACACCCATCGACGAATACCTTGTTGGTAATTATATTATAACTATTTGTTGGGATATTTCATGTACCAGTGATATATAATTTAACCTTTATCTAAATTCCCGATAAGTTAAATAATGATCTACAAGGCACCGTGCAATAATAAACTCTCTTTGTTTAGCAGCAAATTGCCTTACATACCTCTCAGCTCCATCCTTCCCCCTCACTCTCATACACTCTGTTTGTCATTATGTCATTTGTCATTTGTTCTCTGTCCTCACAACTCAGTGTCCTCAACTTAAATGCTTCTTCTGAAATCACTGTGTTGGGTGATTGTAATGTCCATAATGTTGAATGGCTCACTCATTCAGCCAGGACTGATGATGCTGGTCTTGAATGCGAGCTATTTGCAGACTCATTTAATCTCACTCAACTAGTCAACCAACCCACCCGTGTACCAGATAATCCTAATCATAATTCCCACTTACTGGACTTATTTTTAACAACCAATTCAGAAAATTATGATGTTACAGTGAGGTCCCCGCTTGGATCTTCTGATCACTGTCTGATACAGGCCACCTGTTTATCACCTACCACACCTTCCCACTCTGAACCTGTTTTGGTGACTAAATGGCAATACGATAGGGCAGACTGGGAGGGTCTTCAAGTTTTTTTTATTGATATTCCCTGGACATCTTTCTTTTCTAATGATGCACACTCCACCTTGAGCCACATACAAGATTTTGTAAAAATTGGAATGGAAACTTTTATTCCTCATCAAAAGTACAGTAAAAGATCTAATTCACCTAAATGGTTTGACCATAATTGTGCTAGAGTAACTGAACAAAAAGCAATAGCCTACAATGCATACACAAGATCAAAAACACATGAAGCCTTTAATTACTTTAGAAACATCAGAAATCATGCCAAAACTGTATTAAACCTAACTAAATCAAACTTTCTCCACAAGCAGGCAAATAAACTTCTAAATAATCCAAATGATAACAACATATTTTGGTCTACTCTTAAGTCATTCAAATCCAACTTCACTACTGCTTCATCCATTCCACCATTCAAATCTCCGACTGGCAATCTTGTAAGTGACCCACGAGGTAAAGCTAACCTTCTTGCGGATATTTTCTCCACCAACGTCAACCTTAGATGAAATAAATCAAGATGTCCCTGTACTTAATGTTAATTCGCCTGAAATTCCCTCACTTAAGATCCACACCAGACATGTCAAAACTATTTTTCAGAATCTCTCAGTAGATAAGGCTCCTGGTCCAGATGAAATTTCTCCAATAGTACTTAAGAATTGCTCCTTGGTGCTCGCTCCTGTATTGGCAACAAATTTCTGTCTGTGTACTCATACCCCATGCTTCCCAGTACCCTGGAAAGAAGCAAACATCCATCCAGTTCCTAAAAAAGGTGCCTCTTCAGATTCATCAAACTACAGACCAATAGCTATAACTTCCACTCTTGGTAAAGTCTTTGAAATTATATTAAATAATCACATAATTAAGCATCTTGAGAATAATAAATTAATCAGTGATAGGCAATATGGTTTTAGACGATGTCGATCAACTGCAGACATTCTTTGCCTTCTTACGTATCAAATCAACCAAGCTACAGACCAACATGGTGAAACACATACAATAGCACTGGATATATCAAAGGCATTTGATAGAGTCTGGCATCAATCCTTATTGTTGAAGATGCCACACTACGGCCTTGCATCATTAGTTCCACTAATTTCTTCTTACCTTCATAACAGAAAAATATGTGTAATGGTAGATGGCCTTTATTCTCAATTTCACTCAATAAATGCTGGTGTTCCCCAGGGATCAGTTTTGGCCCCAACTCTGTTCCTCATTCAATTAATGATCTCATATCTACCACTCATAATCCAATACATTCCTACGCAGATGACTCAACACTCCACAGTTCCTTCACATTTACCAATTCTTTCACCCAACCCGATCTTATCAATTCAAAAATAAACACTGCAATTTCTCGGAACCAGGACCTTTCTAGAATTAATGAATGGGGACAAGAAAATCTAGTTTCCTTTAATGCACAGAAAACCAAGTACATTCAATTTTCTAACCGACAGAATCTCACTGACTCCCATATGTTTTTTAATTATGTAAATATTCCCACTTCCCCTAGTATTGACATTCTCGGTGTAACATTAACTACTAACTTGAGCTGGACACATTATGTTAGAAGCATTGCTAAGAATGCCTCTAAAAAACTGGGACTCCTGTACAGAATTCGAGAATTCTTCACTGACGAGCAGTTGGCCGTAATATATAAAAGTCATGTGCGTTCTCAGATGGATTACTGTTCACCTCTGTGGGGTGGAAGTGGAGTGGTTGCATTGAGGCAGTTGGACAAAATTGCAAAATAAAGCTATTAGATTAATCAATAACCCTGCAATCACACAGGACCTTCCTACATTATCCATACGAAGAAACGAAGAAACGTTGCATCCCTTGCATTATTCTACATATATTTTCACAGCAATTGTTCCGAGGAACTTGCTTAAATTGTGCCGCCTCTCCACGTCTTTCCCCGTAGAACTAGGGCAGCTGAAAGCACCCATGAATTTACACTTTCTCCTCCACAATGCAGAACTTCTGCTTATTAGAATTAATTTATCCCCAGAGCTACTACTCTTTGGAATTCACTTCCCTCGAATTGCTTTCCACAAACTTACAATCTACAAATGTTTAATTCCAGTTGTTACAAACATTTTATGAATGGAGGATGCCTTTAGGCACATGGACCTTTTTGTTTTATCTGTGTTTTTCTTTCCTCCGTTCATTGTCTCCTAAAAAAAAAAAAAAAAAAAATACGCTTCACATGAACAAACCACCTCAAGGTACTCCTCTCCACACACTCCAGCACGTCCACATCCAAGCCACAATAATCTCATGCTTCCTCACTCTTCTGCCTCTCTCTACTTGTGGAAACTCCACATGTACCTCTCAAGTAAGTAATTTCTGCTCCTCTCACTCTTGATTCATGTTTCTGCAAAACCGTCAATGCTTCACTCTCATACATTAATTAATGTTAAGATTACAGAAACTAAATCGTTTTAGCTCACATGAGTCTAAGAATTTCTTCTTCAATCGAGTTGTGAACTTGTGGAATGAGCTTCCTCGAGATGTTATAGACTGAAGCACCGTTGATTCCTTTAAACATCGCCTAGACGCCTAGAGAAACACCTTGCCTAAACCCGTAAATTACTTAATTTGCAAACTAATAACTTATTTGTTCTCCTTTGTCCTCAGTAACATCAAGGATCACAACATTTATAAATAATTAAGTATGATGTTACTCACTTTTCACTGAAGGATCACTTATAACTGTTATGTTAATATCCCAAATTGATCCCTACTAACATATCCTAACCCTGCCAGAGATATTCGTCCTACCCAGTACTTCCCTTTCAAATTGTCGCTAGACCTGTTGTTGCTTGACTTCCTTTGTACTCCTTTGTAATATCATGCATTGACTGTTTTTACTGCTATGTTAACCTTCCTATTCCTTATCACTGTATTTGTTTTAGAGACCAAAACAAAAGCACTCAGAGAAGTCACCAGAAAAAGTTGACGGAAAGTGTGTTCGTACAACCCATATTACCTAACTTTCTATTCTAGCTTCCTCCCGCTAAGAGGTGTTCACATAGCCGTGGTGTTTGGGAGGAGGGGCGCCATATAACACTGGAGAATCACCTTTATTTGATGTATAGGTCACTAAGGGGTTAAGGGGGCTATCGTGATCCTCTTCTCCCCTCTCTCTCTTCTCTCTCTCTCTTCTGATCTCTCTCTCTCTCTCTCTCTATCTCTCTCTCTCTCTCTCCTCTCTCTCACTTCTCTTTCTCTCTTCCTCCCTGAATGAACTCCTGTCACTGCTGGAGTTCCACAGACATGTCTTATAGATAATTTATTGACGATTATAACTAATATTTCTGCACCCCCTTCTCCCTCATGTGTAGCCTCATTAGTTATAAATTTTTTAGACGTTCGCCCCATTAGTTTGGCGATTTTAAGACCTGTTGTGCCATTTAGGTGTCGATCTTTTTCCTGGCGAGCGATAGCAAGTTTGTAAATTAAGAGGAACCTCTCCTCCACTTAACTCCCTCCCTCTCCTCCACCCCGCCCTGTTCCCCACCCCCTCCCTCCCTCTCTCTCATCCATCCTGCCCTCTCTCTCCATCTTCACATCCACTGCCTTCTTCTCCTCCACCCCTCCCTCTCTCTCCATCCATCCCTCCCCCACCCCTTCCCACTCTCTCTCCACCCCTCTTTCTCTCCAAACCCCTCTCCTTCACTCCCCTCCCTCTCCACCCTTTTCCTCTCCTCCACCCCATTCCCCTCTCTCTTTTCCACCCCTCTGTGCCTCCGTCCCCCTCCCTCTCCTCCATCCCTCTCCACTCCACCCCTCCTCTCCTCCCCCCCTCCCTCTATTCCACTCCCTCCCCTACACTCCACCCCTCCGTCTACTCCACCCCTCTCTCCACTCCACTCCCTCCCCCCTCTACTACTACTTCCCCACCCTCCCCCTCTTCTCATCCCCCCCCCCCCTTCCCCATCCCCCACACCATTACACACCCCTGCTCCCTCCATAACTTAAGGAAGAATAATAACCACACAACAATATAGACCCAGCGGTACAGTTCACCCAGTCAATAGCAACCTGGTTTATGGAACAGTTATATGAGTAAAAAAAAAAAAAATAAAAAAAAAAAATATATATATATATATATACAGGTACATATATACAGTATATATATATATATATATATATATATATATATATACATACAGGTATATATACAGTATATACTGTATACTGTATATATATATATATATATACCGGTATATATATATATATATATATATATATATATATATATATATATATATATATATATATCCAGCTACGGTATATATGGGGTATAGGGAAGAGAGAGAGAGAGAGTTAAAATGGGGTGCACGGAATAGTTAGCATCTCGGAGACCTTGCGGTCCATTCCGGGGAGATACTCGAGGCGAAAGGAGAGATACTGTTTAGTGCACTACACTCATAACAGAGTGTGCAAAATACTATAAACTCTCTTCTTGAACTGCTTTACTGAAGAACTGTTTACAACTTCTGAGGGCAGTTTGTTCCAGGTAGACCAGATCTTATTAGTCTAGTGGCTTAGGAGTTGATTTGTGCACTTTTGGAAACAAATGTCAATTTTGGCACACATGTACATTAGACCATTGCGAGTAAAACTGGGTATAGAAAACACTCTTGTGGACCCCCCCGGGGGCCGGGGGCGCCGCCCCAAAGTCCGCCCCGCAGAATCTCAAGTTGCCTCCATATAACTCCCCATATCTCCACTCCTAATCAATATATTTTAATTCTGTTTGCAGCTTTTACTTCCTAATAACATTGCCAAAAAATGTAATTAAATAACAAAATATGATTAAATCAGTCGTTTCTATGGTATTTTTGATTTTTGTAAAATATTTTATGTTACCGTTTTGTAAAGTCTTTTACAAAATCATTAATATCACGAAAATTACGCATCAAATCGTACCTTATGTTGTATTACTTTTTGTTAAGAAAATTATGAGTAATATAATGCCACAAAGAGATTGAAAATATATTAATTAGGGCCGGAGATATAGAGAGTTACGTGGAGACAACTTTAGCGTTGTCTGGGCGCACTGTGGGGTAGCATTCCCTGCCACCCTTGATTTTGTAGCTATTTATTCTTCTTGAAATGGCATTTATAATAAGCTTGCAACCAGCTTAATGTTCATAGTTCCTTACATTGAATATTCTGTTGTTTCAGGTCATGTGTGAGAATAAGACGATAGCCATAACCTACATCAAACATTCAGAATGGCGACTGAAATAGACTGGAAGGAATGTGTGTTTTGCCAAGAAAAAACATCTGAAGATCTTGAATGTGCTGCCAATACAAAAAGAAACGACAGAGGTCAAGGGTATGTTACTTTAGAAACAATTATTAAGCAATTCCAAGAGGCCGATGCTCTTCCAAAAGACATAATCTTGAAAACAATTAGTGCGGGTGTCCTGTCTGAACACTGTGCTTCATGGCACAACCGTTGCAGAGTAAAATACAGTAGTCAAATTCTGAAACGAGTACAGAACAAGAAAAGGAAACTCTTGGAAACACTTGAGAATGATAAAGAAGGCCCCTCTGAAAAAGTTACAAGGTCATCATCAAAATCTGAAGGAAACACCAATGATGAGCTTTGTTTGGTATGTGATAAAATTGTTGAATACTGTGATGTATATAGGCGTGTAGCTGCAACACATAGTTTAGATGAGAAAGTGCGCAAGTGTGCAATAGATCTTGTTGATTCAAAATTGCTGGCTAAACTATCTGAAGGTGATGTAATAGCGATTGATGCAGTTTATCATGCAAACTGTTTAACTGCATTGTACAAGAAACATGACAAATATTTACAATCCACTGATGAAACTGTTGCCACCAACAATGTTCATGGTATTGTCTTAGCTGAACTGATATCATACATAAATGAATCTCGAAATTACTCAAACATCAACACATTCAAACTGACAAATCTGGCCCATTTGTACAAAGAACGATTGCTGTCCCTTGGTGTGGAGGATGAACACATACACGTGACAAGTTTAAATACAAAATTTTGGCACAAATACCAGACTTGGTGTGTCATACAGATAAACACAGTAAGGGCCAGAGCACTTTGTTAATGTTCAAGGACGATGTTGACAATATGATAGATGAATGTGTAACAGGTAGAGATTATGACGATGAAGCACTGCAGTTAGTAAAGGCTGCTGAGATTGTTAGGCGTGAGATGTTTCAGATAAAACAACAGTTCAATGGCTCATTTACCCCTGACTGCCAAGGCAGTTCTGTTCCATCTTCATTGTTAGCTCTGGTGGAAATGGTGTTGCATGGCCCAAACATAAGAAACCGTGTGAATTCATCAACCCAAAATCATACTGTGTCTATTGCTCAACTCATGCTCTTCAACAGTGTAAAGCGTGCCAAAAAAGAACCAAAAACTGGGTGTGTTTTTTTTTTTTTTTTTTTTTCTATGTGATTGAGGGAGGCAAAAGGCATAACTGCCTATAGTGAGTGCCTCCCCCATAGTTGAAAGAGTGACAGGGCCAAAATCAAGGGATGTTCGAGCCAAAATGCCTGGACACACGGAGTTTGAAGCAATTTAAGTCATAGGAAGAGGGAAAGACTGATTATGGGAGAGAGTTCCAGAGCTCAGCTGTTGAGTAGAAGAAAGTTTGAGAGTAATGTTTCACTCTTGGGTTGGAGAGTTGCACAGAGTAGGGGTGGGATTGAGTTGCAAGACGGGTACCACGTGCCCTACGTAAAGGAGGTGGTATGCACTGGGATAGCTCTGAGGAACACTGATTATTATAGTAGCGATAGAATAGCGAGAGAGATGCAACATTGAGGCGGAGAGAGAGAGATTGCAGAGAGTTGGTGAGTGGACGGGAGTTAATGATACGAAAGGCCTTCCTTTCAACTTTGTCTAGGAGAGCGGTGTGAGAGGAACCTCCCCACACATGTGAACAATACTCAATACAAGGGCGCACTATGCCCCTGTACAGAGCAAGAAGCTGTGCAGGGGAAAAGAACCCCCTAAGGCGGTTGAGCACACCCAGCTTCTGGGAGGCTGCCTTAGCAAGACTGGTAATATGGTCCTTCCAAATGAGAGCAGAAGAAAAAGAGACACCAAGAATATTGAGAGAAGATGAAGGGTTGATTTTTGTATTGTTGAAGAATAAGGGATAGTCCGCTGGGAGATCCTGACGGGTAGATAGATGGAGAAATTGGGTTTTGGAAGCATTAAAGTTAACAAGGTTTTCTCTGCCCCAATTGGAAATAGTATTTAGATCAGAATTTAAGAGTTCTATGGCTTCATTACGTTTGTCGTTGAGGGATTGCTGGCTGGGGCGTTCTGAAAAACTAATGGAGTAGTGTAAGGTTGAGTCATCTGCGTATGAATGGATAGGAATTAAGGTACAGTTAAGGAGATCATTTATAAAAATTAGAAAGAGAATAGGAGATAGGACAGAGCCCTGAGGAACACCGGAGTTTATAGGGTGAGGAAGTGAACAATGGCCGTCCACAACCGCGGCTATGGAACGGCCGGAAAGGAAATTAGAGACAAAGGCACAGATGGAGGGATAGAAACCGAAGGAGGGTAGTTTAGAAATTAAAGATTTATGCCAGACTCTATCGAAGGCTTTCGATATGTCTAGTGCAATAGAAAAAGTCTCACCGAAGTCCTGAAAGGAGGATGACCAAGAGTTAGTAAGATATGAAAGAAGGTCACCAGTAGAGCGACCCTTAAGGAAGCCATACTGGCGATCTGAGAGCAGATTATGAGAAGAGAAATGCTTAAGAAATTTGGAAGCAAGAATAGTTTCAAAAACTTTAGAAAGACAAGAGATGAGAGCAATTGGACGATAGTTGGAGGGTTGAGAGCGGTCACCCTTCTTTGGGACAGGTTGAATGTGAGCAAACTTCCAGCATGAAGGGAAGACGTTAGAGGATAGACAGAGACGAAAGAGTTTGCCTAGGCAGGGAGTCAGCACGGAAGCACAGTTTTTGAGAACAACAGGAGGAACACCATCCGGACCGTACGCCTTATTAGTGTTAAGCCCAGAGAGGGTAGAAAGTACATCTTTAGAAGAGATTAGGATATTAGGCATAAGTAAGAGAGAGGAGGGCGGAGAGGGAGGAATAGCACCGGAATCATCCAAGGTGGAGTTTCTAGCAAAAGTTTGAGCGAAGATTTTAGCTTTGTCAGAGGAAGAAGTGATGGTTGTGCCATCAGAGTGGGAAAGGGGAGGGAAAGATGAGGAAGAGAAATTGTTGGAGAGGTTTTTGGCTAGATGCCAGAAAGCTTGGGAAGAGCTAGAGTTGGATAGTTGGATAGTTGGATAGCCTGTGGGTTATGCTAAAATAAACTTATTCTGTGTGCTGTTCTAGAACACACACACACACACACACACGTTTGACTCCTCCTCCTTCCAACCTCTATATTAACCCCGCCTCCTTTTATTAGAAGCGATTAAAGGGCCATCTATTAAAAGATAAGTGAACTAATACATTGCCTCAGGCCATGACAGCAGTTCTGTCGTAGACTGTACAGCGGCATAAATAATGTTGATATTTCTTCAATGCTATCACAGACTATATCAATTCTCTTGACTCTTGATTAAATTATGACCTAATATTTAGCTCATAATGCAACAACATTAATGGTCTAATTGTACACAAAGTGGTAAATAAGACGCTTTACTTATTAATATACAAGGCCTTAATAACACTGTTTATTAAAAAGTAAAACATTACACTACCACTAAAGAAAATAAATAAATCTGGAAGCAGGTCGAGATCTTGTGTTTGTTGCGCTCTATTCTCTCCGTTCACACCATAAATAATTAAGTTCATCTGTGTAATAATTGAAAGTTTGTGTGTACTTTACAATAAATAAGGTATTTGATATGTAACCAGATACGTCCATCAAACTTGTGACATCTGGGCCAGACATTCTGGCCAACAACAACAGCTACAATAAAAACATTAGATAATATTGTCATAGTGTTGATTAATTAGGTATATCATTTACATTACTTATACTGTATTTATCAAACTATGGCAATAATGTCTCTATTCATCATCAGTCATAATTTATTTCATCAAAATACCATAGGCTTAAAAAAGACTCATGGTAACACATTTCTATTAATTTTAAAAGCCCACCTTTCACTTCTTACACCACCCTCCAATTATTATTATCCCCTTAGTAGATTAAGAGATCTAGGAAGGGTGAGCTGGGGGAGGGAGTTTGCTGAGGGTGAGGGGAAGGAGGGATGGGATGGGAGGCAAGAGGTAGGCTATTTGGGGGGGGCCCGTGTTCGGATTATAGGTCATACCTGGGTGTCACTAATTATTTTACTCTATGCGGTTTAAATCATTAATGGTATATTACTTTGCATTTTGTCCTTAGATAATCTTCTTCATTATTGTATTTACTAATTAGCAGATGAGGTCTGTCAGTGTTGTTTTAAAACACCCTGTATATATATATATATATATATATATTAAATAGTTGAAGGATAATATGTTTTTGCCTCCGTTTGTCCTTTTGTCTGTCTGTTTGTCCGATTGTCTGTAAACAAGATATCTCAAAACATTATCAACCGATGTTCACGAATTTTGGTAGGCAGATAGGATTTGCACCAAGGAAGAAATTATTCAATTCAGGAGACGATTGGTAGAGAACATACCTCCGTCAACGTAGGTAGAGGTATGTGCTTCTTAAGTAACTAACAAGTTATCCTCACATCTAATTATAATTAACCTGCAAATACAAATATGTAGAAAGGCACGTTTATTTCAGTCAGTCAGTCAGTCAGTAGCAGCCTTTACTCCAACATGGGTTAGGGAGGATCAGCAAGTGACACAAGAAAGGAAAACGAGGTGACAGGAGAAGAACACATATAACAGTTAGCCCACAAAAAGCAAACACTCAAGCATTCAGAAGCATCAGTCATTATATTCGTGTATTGTAGGTAGAACATCATAATCATTGCTCAAACTTGCAGACACTCAAGTTACTTCCGGTTGCGTGAGCAGTGCGCTAAGTAATGTTGTCTATGTTCCATTAAGGGGGAATGGACGTATATATTTGCTCATTTATGTATATTTTGTTAATGATTTTAGATTCATCCTTAGACCTCCATCAAGCTTAAAAAACACCCGTCTAAGACCCTCCTTCAAGATAAATTTGTACATTTTTCCGTAGAAAAATTTCCCGGCCAAAGGCCAATTCCTCTTAAATTACAGGCTCGCTATCGCTTGCCAGGAAAAAATGGAGACCTAATTGACACGAAGAGTCTTAACTTAATATTAACAAATATATGGGGTGAAAAGTCTTGCAATCGCCAAACTAATGTGCCGAACGTCTTAAATTCTGAACACTATTGGGGCTAAACATGAGGAAGAAGGGGGATCAGCAAAACGACCCATCTCCCATTAACGCTACAATGTAATGTCATACTTTGTGAAAGTGTTTGCGTAATATAGCACCAACCATTACATTTATTTTACTAAGGGAAGATGGGCCGTTTTTATGGCTCCCTTTCTCCCTCATGTTTAGCCCTATTAGTTTTTAGATTATTAGAAGTTTGCCCCACGGCGATGCACAGTCAGGAGATTTTTTTTATTTAGAAGGCATCCTCTATAGGCGTTTTCAAGACCCTAAACGTAGTTGGCAAGAGGGGTCCGGAGTAGTGGACCAGTTGGTGGTGCCACGGGAGTGCAGGGATAGCGTACTGAGGTTGGCGCATGACATACCACTGGCAGGACATCTAGGGGTGAGAAAAACGGTGGCGGCTTTAGAAAAATTGTTTTGGTGGCCGGGGTTGAAAGGGCAGGTGGTAACCTGGATAGCAAGGTGTCATACGTGCCAGAGGGTTGGAAAACCTAACCAAACAATTCCGAGAGCCCCGTTGCACCCCATTCCTGTCAGTGGACTGCCCTTCAGTAAGGTCATCATTGATATGGTCGGGCCCCTACCCCCTACTAGTGCCGGTAATAAATTTCTATTAACTATCATGGATGTGGCCACTCGTTATCCTGATGCATATCCAATGAGAAATGGCACGGCGAAAACTGTTGTCCGGAACCTGCTCTTGTATTGCTCGCGGTATGGTTACCCGCAAGAGGTGCAATCGGACCAAGGTTCTAATTTTACCTCTAATCTGTTCAAACAAACTATGATTCAACATGGCATCAGCACTGTCGTCTCTTCTGCGTATCACCCGGAGAGTCAAGGGGTGTTGGAGAGGTGGCACGCCACGCTGAAAAGCATGCTTCGATGTTATTGCGCAGAGAACGGAAAGGATTGGGACCTTGGTCTGCCGTATGTTTTGTTCGCGGCAAGAGAAGTACCTGGAGAGAATCTCGGTTTCAGTCCGAATGAGCTTGTTTTCAGGCATCAGGTGAGGGGCCCTCTCCACATGGTGAAGGAGATTTGGGAGGGTACCGCTAAGCCATGTTCTATGTTGAGATACGTCCTCGAGAGCAGAGAGAGAATGCTTAGAAGTCTGGAGCTGGCCGGGCGTAATTTGGTGAGTTCGCAGGCCCGTATGAAGGACAGGTACGATACTAAGGCGAAACTCCGGGAGTTTCAGGTAGGTCAAGAAGTGTTGGTCCTGTTGCCTTTGGCCGGTCATCCTCTGGCTGCCAAGTACGCTGGGCCTTATCGGGTGGTGTCAAAGATCTCCGATCTAGATTACCTCGTTGCCACTCCAGACCGGAAGAAGCGTAACCAACTATGCCACATTAATTTGTTTAAGGAGTATGTGAGGCACCCACCTGAGTCACTAGCTGTCCCTGTGTTGACCTGCTGCGGTCATGGTGGAGAAGGAGAGGGGGGCAGCAATGATCAGGTGGATGATAACTGGGATTGTCATGTCTCGGCTGATCAGTGGGCGGGGAATTCGAGCCAATGTGCGCATGATGCTCTGGCGCAACTGCCGGAGGAACAGCAGGTGGCAGTGCAGCGCCTGTTCGATTCATACCCCACTGTATTTGCCGAGCACCCAGGTCTGATGCCAGACCTGGCGACTGATGGCGACTGATGCCAGCGGAGTAGGGGCTGGTGCCGTACTTTTGCAGACAGACGAGGAAGGTCTTGAGCATCCAGTCAGTTTCTTTTCAAAGAAATTTAATTCAGCACAGAAAAACTATTCGGTTGTTGAAAAGGAACTGCTGGCAATCGTGTTAGCGCTCAGACACTTTGAGGTCTATGTTCCTGCCTATGGGCCAGTCGTGGTAGTGTATACCGACCACCACCCGCTTAAATTCCTCAATCAATTCCACAACCGGAATATGAGGCTGACCAGATGGTCGCTCATGTTGCAAGAGTACAACTTAGACATTCGCCATATTGCCGGTTGTGAGAATGTGATTGCGGACTGTTTGTCGCGGGTGGAGGATCCGGGGTAGGCTACCACAGTATGTTGGTATAGCCTCCTGTCTTGGCTCGCGGTGTATTTTTGCGCTGGTGCTTGTTGGCTCGCGTGTGTAGCATCAGCGTAGGGTCGCAGGGCAGGAGTTGTTGGCTTTGATTAGACGAAAATTAGGCTACATCTATAGTAGCCGCCAAAAACAACATTAAAATAAAATATGAACAATTAAAAAAAAAACTCTTTCTTTTTAATAATTAATTTTAAGATAATATTGTAGCTGAGTACTGAGTGAAGATGATTTTCCCTCAGTAGGCTGTGCTTCTTAAAGCTCGCTCTGGGAGCACAATGTTATGAATTAATGTATTATGTTTGGGAAGGGTGATAAGATTTTTTGTTTATATATAAATGTTGTTGTATTTTTTTTGAGGAGACTGAGCTTGCATTCCATGAGTGGCAGAGTGGTTAGGAGTGGCAGATTCTAGCGACATTCTGTCTGTTCAGATATGGGCCCATGGTTGAGTGTCCCATATCTTGGGGGGGGGGGGGGGGGGGTGACGCCTCCCGGCGTTAACAGAATGGTTGCGTGGGGCATTGCAGCTCGCTAGCGCTCGCCAGGATGGGGGGATGGGCTACAGTTGTCCTAGAATGATCTGCTTTATTTTATTAGTGTCGTGTTGCCACAGACAGTCTAGAAATGGTCTTTGTTTTGGTCTGTGACCGCGCCTTATATTTTATATTCGCTATAATATAAATGTTGCTTGTGTGGGAGGCGAGCGAGAGAGGGTGAGGGGGTACACCTGGCAGCGGAGTGAGCTATGACGCGGCTCGCTTGGGCGCTGACGGCGTTGGCGGTCGGGTGGTCAACTAGTCCCTGCCCATCGCGGCCTTGTGTTTTTTACCAGCTCAGAGCTTGCCTGACACGCGTATCGCTTACATCCTTTGCAATTCTGTCCCCCATACTCACCACTTTGCATACTATTTCTCTCTCTCGACTTCTCCTTTCTCATTCTCTAAGCTTTATTAAACTCAACATCCCTTCTGGTTTCAGCATAGACGTTCACCGTCGACCAGTTGTATTGTACGCGAAGCTCTCAGATATTTCCATGTATTAGGTTAAGGAGGTATTATGCTTTATTGAGGTTTAGAGAGACGGACTTTTCCGTATGTATCCTCTCTCGGGAAGGTTGTAGACCGGTATATGTCTCCCTGGCAAGGTGTTGAGTGATTCTGCTTGGTTATCTAAAGCTAGACTGGGGGTAAGGTTACTGTGTCGTTGTCTCCGATGTGTGCAGTGTTAGCTAAGCCCTGCACGACATCGACAGGTACTGTGGGAGCCTAAGTTGTCTTCGGGTGGGTTTACTTTGCGAGCACAGCGCTGTGGTGTGAGAGGGCCATAGCCTATCCCTCACAACATAGTGCTGCCTCTTTGTGTTGACTTCTGAGGGATTGCCAGGATAGAACTAGGTACTAGAGACCTAGATTTATCAAGAGAGCATCCCCGTCATATAACGTAATCTTCATTATACCACCTTCGGACAACGTTAGGCTACGAGCCGCATGCTCACCCATTGTTGCCCTGCCTTGATACCCCAGCTAGACTTTATTAACTGAGCAGACACTGGTTAGAGATAAGCCCCCTTTATTATATGTATGCAACATTATTATTCACTGCACTTTTGAGCCGAGGTTGTTGTTGAGTTGCACAACCCTAGTAGGCTGTTGCGTTGTGTCACGAAGCATTTCTTTAGTTGTCGAGCATTACTACCTTTGCGCAGTCTTTATTATTCGCCTGCCTATTATTACTATATATCCTAGCATTTATTGTGACCCGTATTCTGCATTATAATTGTTCAAGATTCTTTACGAACATCTTCCCAGCATCAGACTTATTTCAGAAGTTTCCAGTTGATGTTGCAGGACTAGCATGGCACTTTCTTTAATACAGGAGTGCCAGTTATTTGAGTATCTACCGTAACGTTAATTAATCACGTTAACTATCTTTTCTTTGTGTAACCTAATCGAGTAATCTTTTACTGTTTGAGAATAGGCTGTTTCATCGAGCGTCAGCCTAGTGTGTGTGCACCAGTTACCGAGTCATAGGATACCTCGTTGTCCAGGCACGACTCAGGGCGGTAATGGTGTTTTGTTTTCCAGTGTTTAAGGCAGGGGTTGGATCTAGTGTTACCATTGTTGCATTTTGCCATTATCTAGTCCAATGTTGAAGAGCCCTGTGTCTTTGAGAACCTGGATCGTAACAAATGGCGACCTTGCCAGGATCTTGTGAACTAAGAGATAATTGCAGGATTGTTGTGGTCATTTGTTTTATTGAGGAATATAGTGGGCACGTTAATTTTTTTTTGGCAAAGTAGTATAGCACTTGAGAGTCTTCAGACATTTTTGGCAAGTGAATAGTGCTACATAGGAGTTTGGGGTACTTCTTTTCTGAATGTTGTGGTGAGAAATTTTTGTGAGCATCATGTCTTATACCGGGTCAGAGGAGAATGGAGACACAGTACGTAATGTCGAAACTGAGGAACAGCAGCATGATGAAAGGGTTAATCGGGTGAACTGTGAGGAGGATGCTAGGATATTTTTGCAATGGCCTGTTACTGCCGAGCGGTTGGAGGGTATGGATCGGTACGGTCTTCAATGCCTGGCCACAGCTATCGGTCATGCGGTTACTAGCAGCATGACCAAGGATAACTTGATAACGTGTGTACTGGGCAGGGTGACTGGTGAGAGAGATGGGTTGAGTGCTCAGAGCCCTTCATCCATGCTTCCCCTACACTCGACTCCCAGCCATCCCAGTAGTTTGCCGACCCCGGGTACGCTTCCGCAGTTGGGTGGTGACTGGCAGGGTGGGTTGCCCCTGAGGGGACCACCGGTAATTTCAAACATTGTAGCACCTTCACCTCCTCCAGGGTTAACTCCAGAATTATTGTATCAGCTCGAATTAGCTAAGATCGAAGAGAGAAAGGCTATCAGGGTATCTGAGCTTCAGCTTCACCAGCAACAAAGGGCAGGTGAGCTCCAGCAGCAAATAGAATTAGCCAAGATAGAAGAGAGAAAAACTATCAGTCATGAGCACATAGAGCTAGCAAAAATTCAAGCTGAGTCGACTAGGTACTGTGCCGACATGGACGTAGAGAAGTCGCGAGTAGAGGCAACGGGACAGCGACTTTGGGCTGGTAACCGTGTTCATGAGCAGTCTCTCTCGCACTTATTGAAACTGGTTCCGGTGTTTGATGAGAGTGGTGTAACAGAATTTTTCACACGCTTTGAGAAGAAGTGCCAGGAACACCAGTGGCCAGAGAATAAATGGGCAGCACTTGTATCCTCTAGATTAATAGGCAAGGGTCTTAAAGCCTACGATGCGTTGCCTATAGAGTCTTGTATTATGTATGAGAAACTCAAGGAGGCTGTCCTGAGAGCATACGAACTACAACCAGAGATGTACAGGTTGAAGTTCCGGGGTGTTACCAAGGGTCGGGAGAGCACCTTTTTGGAGCATGCCCGGGAGCTGTCCGATGCTTTTGGGAATTGGCTGAGGTCGGAGAAAGCTACTACGTTTGACGACATTAAACAGTTGGTGCTTTTAGAGCAGTTTTTCAAATGCATGGGCGGCGACCTGACGTTAAACCTTAAAGAAAAGCAACCAAAAACTCTACAGGAGGCAGCTGAGATGGCTGACCTCCGGCTCTCACTAATTCGTGGGTGCGGGTCTGCCCAGCGTAGTGAGGCAGGTAACAAGGGGCGTGACGCCCCACCCCCCCGAGTTAGTGATATACCTTATGCAAACAAGTACAAGAGCCATGATACCAAGACTGACCACAAGACTAGCACCGTCCCATTTAAGAAGGGGCCGGGCCCTTCCCAGTACCAAGGGAAGCCCAAAGGGGAGTTGGAGTGTTATCATTGTCATAAAAAGGGGCACTTTGCAAGAGTCTGTCCTAGCAAACCACCTACAGCAGCTGTGTCTTTGGCCTGCAACATTGGTGTGTCTCCGAAGTCATCTGAGTTTGCCCGGGGCAGTTCGTCAGAGGCTGAGGCACAGCCAATGCAGAAGCACCTGGGAGGCTCGAACCCTGCTCAGGATGTTTTTTGCGACCATAGCCGTCCGGCTGGCTCAGTTGATAGCGTGCCTGATTCCCATCTTGAAGGTCTCGCGTTCAATCCCCGCTCAGATTGAAAAGTTTTTCTGGGATACAGCCGGCGGTTACCATCTCCCCATGAGCAAGGGGATGGGTAATGGTCTCTGATAGACTAAAGAAAGCCAAGCGCTTGTAAATCCTCGAAGGAGGAGATACGGGCGCTATATAAGTAACCAGAAGATTATTATTATTATTATTATAGAGGGCGGGGTTGCGTGATGTGGGCGGGGCGCAAGCATGGAGTAGAGGTCTTGCGTGATACAGGTGCTTCCCAGACTCTGATGAAAAACTTGACTGGCTACCCTATAAACGCGGCTCGGGTGGTGGTGGTGCAGGGTATTAATGCAACTCGGTCATACCCGCTGGTGCGGTTGGAGTTGGAGGTGGATGGTGTGGCACGTGAATTGGATGTCGGGATTTTGGAGAAACTGCCAGTGGAGGGCGTCGACCTTCTTCTCGGCAACGACTTTGCAATGCCCGCTTCTGAGGTTCTACCCTTAGTCGTTGCCGAGAGGCCGGCCGACGTGAGTAGGGAAGAGCAAGAGTGGGTCGAGCGGTGCCAGACACAACCCATGGCGTGTGTTGTCACCCGAGCTCGGGCAGCTAAAGTGTCACAGCCTAGTCCTCCGTCTTCAGACCAGCGGAGGAACGATCAACAGGAGGAGGCTAAAGCTGGAGTTGGTTTTAAGAGTTTTGACTCGGCGGCTCTCCTAGGTGATTCAGTATTAGCACCATTACTTAATTCTGGAGTAGCCCCTGGGCCTGTCATCGAGAGTGACGAGGCTGGGCATGACGAGTCTCCACGACAGCAACGTTATGTACATCGAGAGAGACAGAGGAAGCAGCCCAGTATCGGGGAAGGTCATGCATTGCTCCGGGAGCAGTTAGATCGCTTGGCACCCTCAGATATACGTCGGTTGCAACTAGAGGACCCTGAGCTCCAAACGTGTGCTAATGGAGCTGTAGAGCTCAACGAGCACGGCGATGCACAGTCAGGAGATTTTTTTTATTTAGAAGGCATCCTCTATAGGCGTTTTCAAGACCCTAAACGTAGTTGGCAAGAGGGGTCCGGAGTAGTGGACCAGTTGGTGGTGCCACGGGAGTGCAGGGATAGCGTACTGAGGTTGGCGCATGACATACCACTGGCAGGACATCTAGGGGTGAGAAAAACGGTGGCGGCTTTAGAAAAATTGTTTTGGTGGCCGGGGTTGAAGTGGCAGGTGGTAACCTGGATAGCAAGGTGTCATACGTGCCAGAGGGTTGGAAAACCTAACCAAACAATTCCGAGAGCCCCGTTGCACCCCATTCCTGTCAGTGGACTGCCCTTCAGTAAGGTCATCATTGATATGGTCGGGCCCCTACCCCCTACTAGTGCCGGTAATAAATTTCTATTAACTATCATGGATGTGGCCACTCGTTATCCTGATGCATATCCAATGAGAAATGGCACGGCGAAAACTGTTGTCCGGAACCTGCTCTTGTATTGCTCGCGGTATGGTTACCCGCAAGAGGTGCAATCGGACCAAGGTTCTAATTTTACCTCTAATCTGTTCAAACAAACTATGATTCAACATGGCATCAGCACTGTCGTCTCTTCTGCGTATTACCCGGAGAGTCAAGGGGTGTTGGAGAGGTGGCACGCCACGCTGAAAAGCATGCTTCGATGTTATTGCGCAGAGAACGGAAAGGATTGGGACCTTGGTCTGCCGTATGTTTTGTTCGCGGCAAGAGAAGTACCTGGAGAGAATCTCGGTTTCAGTCCGAATGAGCTTGTTTTCAGGCATCAGGTGAGGGGCCCTCTCCACATGGTGAAGGAGATTTGGGAGGGTACCGCTAAGCCATGTTCTATGTTGAGATACGTCCTCGAGAGCAGAGAGAATGCTTAGAAGTCTGGAGCTGGCCGGGCGTAATTTGGTGAGTTCGCAGGCCCGTATGAAGGACAGGTACGATACTAAGGCGAAACTCCGGGAGTTTCAGGTAGGTCAAGAAGTGTTGGTCCTGTTGCCTTTGGCCGGTCATCCTCTGGCTGCCAAGTACGCTGGGCCTTATCGGGTGGTGTCAAAGTTCTCCGATCTAGATTACCTCGTTGCCACTCCAGACCGGAAGAAGCGTAACCAACTATGCCACATTAATTTGTTTAAGGAGTATGTGAGGCACCCACCTGAGTCACTAGCTGTCCCTGTGTTGACCTGCTGCAGTCATGGTGGAGAAGGAGAGGGGGGCAGCAATGATCAGGTGGATGATAACTGGGATTGTCATGTCTCGGCTGATCAGTGCGCGGGGAATTCGAGCCAATGTGCGCATGATGCTCTGGCGCACCTGCCGGAGGAACAGCAGGTGGCAGTGCAGCGCCTGTTCGATTCATACCCCACTGTATTTGCCGAGCACCCAGGTCTCACTACTCAAGCGGTGCATGACGTCGATGTAGGAGAGCACCCCCCCTTCAAGTCGATACCTTATCGGATGCCACCCATTAAACTCCCAGCGCTCAGGGATGAGCTGGAGTATATGCTGGCGAGAGGCTTGATCGAGAAGGGGGCAGTACGGTGGACTTCTGTCACTCTGCAGCCCAAACCTGATGGAAAAGTTCGGTTCTGCATTGACTTTAGGCGGTTGAACGGGTTGACCCCCACCAATGCATATCCTCTTCCCCGGGTGGATGACAGTGTGGATAAGATCGGGAAAGCAAGGTACTTGACCAAGGTAGACCTCGTCAAAGGCTACTGGCAAGTACCACTGTCTGAGCGGGCTAAAGAGGTGTGCGGGTTTGTGGTGGATGGCAGTACTTACCGTTGCAACGTGATGCCATATGGTCTGAAAAATGCACCGGCCACTTTCCAGAGCTTAATGAACGACATCGTAGCAGACATCCCAAACTGTACTGTCTACCTTGATGACGTGATCATTTATGACAACGATTTCCAAAGTCACTGTGAGCACATAGAAGCCATATTTAGTCAACTTGGTAAAGAAGGCTTGGTGGTTAATCTGGGCAAGTGTGACTTTGTGCAAGCCACGGTGCAGTATCTGGGGTTTGTGGTTGGGTTAGGGCAGGTGAGCCCGCCCCAACAGAAGATACAGGCTATCGACTTGTTCCCCAGGCCGACCACCAAGCGGCAGATCATGAGATTTTTGGGCATGATTGGGTATTACCGCCGCTTTATAAGAGGTTATTCTACTGTGTTAGCTCCTTTGACAGATCTACTAGCTAAAGATAAAAAGTTCCGCTGGGCACCTGAGCGTGAGCAGGCGTTTCGAGTAGTTAAACACCTTTTATGCACTCACCCTATCCTCAGGGCCCCGGACTTTGAACGACCATTTCAGTTGGCGACTGATGCCAGCGGAGTAGGGGCTGGTGCCGTACTTTTGCAGACAGACGAGGAAGGTCTTGAGCATCCAGTCAGTTTCTTTTCAAAGAAATTTAATTCAGCACAGAAAAACTATTCGGTTGTTGAAAAGGAACTGCTGGCAATCGTGTTAGCGCTCAGACACTTTGAGGTCTATGTTCCTGCCTATGGGCCAGTCGTGGTAGTGTATACCGACCACCACCCGCTTAAATTCCTCAATCAATTCCACAACCGGAATATGAGGCTGACCAGATGGTCGCTCATGTTGCAAGAGTACAACTTAGACATTCGCCATATTGCCGGTTGTGAGAATGTGATTGCGGACTGTTTGTCGCGGGTGGAGGATCCGGGGTAGGCTACCACAGTATGTTGGTATAGCCTCCTGTCTTGGCTCGCGGTGTATTTTTGCGCTGGTGCTTGTTGGCTCGCGTGTGTAGCATCAGCGTAGGGTCGCAGGGCAGGAGTTGTTGGCTTTGATTAGACGAAAATTAGGCTACATCTATAGTAGCCGCCAAAAACAACATTAAAATAAAATATGAACAATTAAAAAAAAAACTCTTTCTTTTTAATAATTAATTTTAAGATAATATTGTAGCTGAGTACTGAGTGAAGATGATTTTCCCTCAGTAGGCTGTGCTTCTTAAAGCTCGCTCTGGGAGCACAATGTTATGAATTAATGTATTATGTTTGGGAAGGGTGATAAGATTTTTTGTTTATATATAAATGTTGTTGTATTTTTTTTTGAGGAGACTGAGCTTGCATTCCATGAGTGGCAGAGTGGTTAGGAGTGGCAGATTCTAGCGACATTCTGTCTGTTCAGATATGGGCCCATGGTTGAGTGTCCCATATCTTTGGGGGGGGGGGGGGGGGGGGGGGGGGGGGGGGGACGCCTCCCGGCGTTAACAGAATGGTTGCGTGGGGTTTGCAGCTCGCTAGCGCTCGCCAGGATGGGGGGATGGGCTACAGTTGTCCTAGAATGATCTGCTTTATTTTATTAGTGTCGTGTTGCCACAGACAGTCTAGAAATGGTCTTTGTTTTGGTCTGTGACCGCGCCTTATATTTTATATTCGCTATAATATAAATGTTGCTTGTGTGGGAGGCGAGCGAGAGAGGGTGAGGGGGTACACCTGGCAGCGGAGTGAGCTATGACGCGCTCGCTTGGGCGCTGACGGCGTTGGCGTCGGGTGGTCAACTAGTCCCTGCCCATCGCGGCCTTGTGTTTTTTACCAGCTCAGAGCTTGCCTGACACGCGTATCGCTTACATCCTTTGCAATTCTGTCCCCCATACTCACCACTTTGCATACTATTTCTCTCTCTCGACTTCTCCTTTCTCATTCTCTAAGCTTTATTAAACTCAACATCCCTTCTGGTTTCAGCATAGACGTTCACCGTCGACCAGTTGTATGTACGCGAAGCTCTCAGATATTTCCATGTATTAGGTTAAGGAGGTATTATGCTTTATTGAGGTTTAGAGAGACGGACTTTTCCGTATGTATCCTCTCTCGGGAAGGTTGTAGACCGGTATATGTCTCCCTGGCAAGGTGTTGAGTGATTCTGCTTGGTTATCTAAAGCTAGACTGGGGGTAAGGTTACTGTGTCGTTGTCTCCGATGTGTGCAGTGTTAGCTAAGCCCTGCACGACATCGACAGGTACTGTGGGAGCCTAAGTTGTCTTCGGGTGGGTTTACTTTGCGAGCACAGCGCTGTGGTGTGAGAGGGCCATAGCCTATCCCTCACAACATAGTGCTGCCTCTTTGTGTTGACTTCTGAGGGATCGCCAGGATAGAACTAGGTACTAGAGACCTAGATTTATCAAGAGAGCATCCCCGTCATATAACGTAATCTTTATTACCACCTTCGGACAACGTTAGGCTACGAGCCGCATGCTCACCCATTGTTGCCCTGCCTTGATACCCCAGCTAGACTTTATTAACTGAGCAGACACTGGTTAGAGATAAGCCCCCATTATTATATGTATGCAACATTATTATTCACTGCACTTTTGAGCCGAGGTTGTTGTTGAGTTGCACAACCCTAGTAGGCTGTTGCGTTGTGTCACGAAGCATTTCTTTAGTTGTCGAGCATTACTACCTTTGCGCAGTCTTTATTATTCGCCTGCCTATTACTATATGTCCTAGCATTTATTGTGACCCGTATTCTGCATTATAATTGTTCAAGATTCTTTACAAACATCTTCCCAGCATCAGACTTATTTCAGAAGTTTCCAGTTGATGTTGCAGGACTAGCATGGCACTTTCTTTAATACAGGAGTGCCAGTTATTTGAGTATCTACCGTAACGTTAATTAATCACGTTAACTATCTTTTCTTTGTGTAACCTAATCGAGTAATCTTTTACTGTTTGAGAATAGGCTGTTTCATCGAGCGTCAGCCTAGTGTGTGTGCACCAGTTACCGAGTCATAGGATACCTCGTTGTCCAGGCACGACTCAGGGCGGTAATGGTGTTTTGTTTTCCAGTGTTTAAGGCAGGGGTTGGATCTAGTGTTACCGTTGTTGCATTTTGCCATTATCTAGTCCAATGTTGAAGAGCCCTGTGTCTTTGAAAACCTGGATCGTAACAAGTCTCGAAGGGGCATCTAGGGGATGTATTTTTAAGCTTGATGGAGGTCTGGGGAGGAAACTAAAAAATAATAAAAAGATAGTTATATTAAGCGGAAAGAGGTGACGTTGTTTGCGGGACGACTTAAGAGGCCGGAAATTTATGGGGTCAAGCGAGATTGGGGCCCCTTAAAGAGTTGGGTAAAGACGGGTGCAATGTGTGTGTGTGTGGGGGGGGGGGTATAAGAGGTTTTCAAAAGGAAGTGAGTGGGAGGGGAGGGCTATAGGAGAGATGCGGATGGAGATGAAACTGGCATTGATAAGAGAGGGGGAGGCAGTTGGAGTGGAAAATGGCTTCGAAAATAGGCGTTTGAGGAGTGGATGTGGTTTGGATAAGAAGGGAGAGCAGGGGTGGATTGGGAGGTACTCATAAATGTACTCATTAGTGTAGTTTACAGGATTTCAGTTTTTCACTCGTATCGTCCCGCTTCCTAGACCAATATTATCTGTTATACAATCTCGCTTCCTTGCTCAAGGGAGGGGGTAACCGCCCGCTATGTCTCAGGAAACCGCCACCAACCTGAGCGAGTTTTGATCCCGGGTCTGCTAGGTAGCAAGGAGGAATGATACACTCGGATGCCATAGCCTCTAGCTCACTCATAATAATTCGTGGACCCCTTTTGTTTTTCTTATGCAATCATTACTATCTGGATTGATTTTTGGATAGAACTTGATTTTCAATAAATCTATCTCTATCTATCTATATGCTCAGGCCCAATCCCCATTTTGGGGGTAGTCGACTCAAGACAGAGCAAGAACAGGGAAAACACAAAAACAACATAAAACAACAAATAAACACATAAAAAGCACAAACTCACACACATCCAGGTCACCCAAGAGAAGACCCAGACACCAGGGTCACCAAGGTCGCTCCAGCACTCCCCCGGCCCCCGACCACCCGGAGAGGTTCCGATCTCGGCAGGCAGACATGCAGCCAAAGCCACAAGCCCTCCATAATAATAATAATAATTATTATTATAATAATAATAAATTTCAATAAATAGTATATTAAAATTTTGTAGTTAATGCATTTTAAGGTAAAAGACTGCCAGCCAATCAACACGCTCCCTTTAACCTTACCTTTAAACCAGCTGAGTTTGACATTCTGGACTCTTGCTGTAAACATGCCACACCTTCCTGGCCGACCAAATAGAAGCCTCCGTTTTCGGAGCTGACAGCTACGTGCACAGCTTCACCTTTAACTCGCTCTCGCTCTCTCCATAGGCCGTTTCCTCTGGTTGAAATAGGTCTAATGCATCAGTGCCAGCCCTATACTCCCGTAAGCCACTAAAAGACATTCGCAACCAGCTTCCAGGAACTTATTATGGAGAGAAAAGAGTTGAAGCGAATGAAGGGAACATTCGAGCCGCACGGCAAAGCAACGACTGGCCGAGCGGGTGGCTCAGCCAATCACAGCACCGGAAAGCTGGAGGCGGGGCTATATCAAGGGGGTGGGGGAGGCTGCAGAGTTCATTCACCTCTCGGACTCCACTGGGCTAACTTCTTGCAACCCACATTCTCTCCCTCGCTTGGGCACCCATGGAAACTTGGATCCACTTATTCCAGCCTTCCAGCCCACTCCTCTAGTTCTAGTAAAGTCCACCTCGGGCCTGCCATCACTCTCCCCTACTAGGCGGATACACCTTCAGTATTCGGCCGCCTGTCATTACATCGCTGGCTTGCACACCGACAGCCAAGCGATTCAAGGAGAACGACAAATAGTAGATGGGAGCGAAGATTTCCAGTTGAGCTATTGGCCGGCTCTGAAGTGGTGAAGTTGTTCCAGTAGATACCTAAGACTGTCATATATTTTTAAAGGACCCATATTGGGCCCGAACGAGATTTCGAGAAAGAGCAAATGCTTGACAAACCCAGTGGTTCCAACCAATAAAAATTGATGTGTTCTTATAGGACAAAATAAAGAGAAAGATATTAGACTTATGAAAATGAATACAATTATGATGTGTTAAGAGAATATTAGTTATTCTTGACAGTGAAGGGATTCCATAGATATCAAAATATAGGATCTTTTAGGGCAGCAAATAGACATTAACATCAAAGTAAGAGGGGATGATTCATAATATATAAGCAACTATAGGGCTCAGGGGAATAAAGAATAGTTGCAGTTAGAGCAGCTCTAGTTTGATAAATAGATAAGGAGGACACTAGTCCGTATGATAAACTATATATTTTTCTTATAAGGAAACATTGTCAATCATATTGTTTAAAATAATATTCCGTCGGTTCCGTGGTAAGTGTTACAAGTATTAAGTCAAGGATAATATTGTAATCATAAAATACATGCATGAGTGGTGAATATTGTTCATGTAGGTGTTTTGTGATACTGATAATATCAAGCATTTGTTGAGATATATTATTGGATAGGTGGCATACGTGGTATACGGATTTATTGGTAATAGGTTAAGAGAATATATAATATAAGAGTGTTCTAGATAGGGAGATAGAGGTCATAATATGTAGTAACGCCTTGGTCTCTTGAGTAGACATATTAGGGCCCGGTAAGATTATATTATTTTGGAGTCTAGTTAAGAATATATCTAGTGTTCTAGATAGGGAAATAAAGGTCAGATTTATTAATGCCCTGGTCTCTTGAGTAGACACAGCAGGGCTCGGTAAAACTATATTATTTTGAAGACTAGTAACGTGCCTTCGGATCGAAATCGAAGTGAGTCAATACCTGAATAGCGGGAATCCAATAGGTGGTAACGGGAGCTCTCGAGTTCCAATGTACACTCGGATACCATAGTCTCTAGCCCACCCCACTCTAGCAAAAGGTGAGGCCAGTACCCTTTCTGGATGGCGGCCCACAGTGATGGCGAGGAATGGGGTTTGAGAGAGAGGGCAACACACAAACGAGCACAGTGTGAAGCATTTAAAGACTTCGAATCCTGTACCAAATGCTTCACGCTGTGTTCGTGTGTGCGTTTCTCTCCCTCTCAAACCCCAGCAGTAACTATCACTGTGGGCCACCGTCCAGAAAGGGCCCTGGCCTCACCTCGTGCCTGAGTGGGGTGGGCTAGAGACTATGGTATCAGAGTGTACAACCTATGGTGGGTCGACGAAATATTCAATGTGTATTGAACTCATTTCGGCCCGAACAGAGAAATAGTTACTAGATTAGTAAAGCTATTAGTAAGTTTGTTAAATAAAGTATACGAACTTCTAAATAACTGTCGAATTTTTCCCCACCTTAGTATTATAATTAGAAAAATAAAATAAGTACTACACATATAACATTATATTCATGTATTCGTTTCCAAAAATATACTTCCATGATTAGAAATAGGTCAAGTCCACGAATATTACAAGTGGGCAAGAGACTAATTACAAAATAATGTGTATAAGTCTGGTGGGAAGTGGAAAGGTTGTGGTACCGAAGAATAACACCTACACAACAAAGAGGCACTTTAAGGCACGTTATAATATTATTGGTTAAATATTTATTATTACCGGGACATATATTGGTTTGCGTTTGCTTCTAGACCTCTATCAAGCTGGTTGTTTGTGTTTTCTGGCTCCCCTTCTCCTTCATGTTAGCCCCAATAGTTTTAAGAATTTAAGACCTTCGCCCCATTATTGGTGATTTTATGACCTTGCGCCCTATTTATTTATCAATACAATATTAAGACCTTTCGAACCATTTAGGTACCGATTTTTTTCCTGGCGAGCGATAGCGAACCTCTAATTTTGGAGGAAACGGTCTTTGGACGGGACATTTTTCTACCGAAAATTTTACAAAATTATCTAGATTCTCTAGAAGGAGAATCTTAGGGATGCTTATTTAAGGTTGATAGAGGTCTAGGGATTAACTAAATATCCAAATATAAATAATTAAATCGTAAAAAAACATTAACAAAATACATAACCCAGACCCCCTTTCGAGATAAATACCACT